>JAZHEH010002239.1:0-99970 GCA_036589455.1 Ateles fusciceps
GATCAACATGGTGAAACCCTGTCTCTACTAAAAATACAAAATTAGCTGGGCATGGTGGCACATGCCTGTAATCCCAGCTACACGGGAGGCTGAGGCAGGAGAATCTCGCTTGAACCAGGAAGGAGAAGTTGTAGTGAGCCGAGATGAGCCATTGCACTCTAGCCTGAGCAACAAGAGCACTCTAGCCTGAGCAACAAGAGCAAAAGTCTGTCTCAAAAAAAAAAAAAAAAAAGAACAAAAATATGATTCTGAAAGCTAATATTATTGTAACTTTTGGTTTGTAACTTCACATTTTGTTTTCTACATAATTTAAAAGGCTAATGCATTACAAATTATTTATGATTTTGGACAACACAATGTACAAAGATGTAATTCT
The DNA here is from genome assembly GCA_036589455.1 of Ateles fusciceps. Taxonomy (NCBI): domain Eukaryota; kingdom Metazoa; phylum Chordata; class Mammalia; order Primates; family Atelidae; genus Ateles; species Ateles fusciceps. Next base: position 377 of record JAZHEH010002239.1, read on the forward strand.
GTGATATCAAAAACTGAAGGAATGGTGATAGAACTTTTAAAGGAGCAGAACTTTTGTAAGGAATTGAAGTTAAGGTGGTATAAATCCAAATTAGAGTGTCATAACTTAAAGATGTTAAATATATTCCCACTGAAAAACCACAAAGAAAATAGCTATAAGAATATACATAAAAGGAAATGAGAAAGGAATTTAAATGTTTCACTACAAAAAAAAAAATATCACCCAAACACAAAAGACAGCAATGTATGAAATGAAGGGCAAAGAGAGCTACAAGGGACACAGAAAACAAACAGCAAAATGACAAGAAGTAAGTCTCTCCTTAACAGTAATTACCTTAAATGTAAATGGGTTAAAATCCAGATTCACAAAGATATGATGTAATGAAAAGAATGTAGCAGATGGTACCTGGAAGTGGGGTGCTGCTATCGGAAGTGGCTTTGGAATTGGCAATTGGCAGAGGCTGCAAAGATTTTGAGAAGCTTGACAAAAAAACCTACAAGACCCTGAACTAGCATTAGCACAAATATAGATGTTAAATAATCTCACTGGTGAGGGTTCATAAAGAAGTGAAAAATATGGTAGAGAAAACACAAATTGCCTTAGAGAATACTCAAATCATTGTAAACAGACTATTGGTAGAAATATGGATGTTAAAGCACTGCTAGTGAAAGGCTCAGAGGGAACTGACTACATGTTATTGGAAAACTTGAGAGAAGGTGATCCTTGTTATACAGTGGCAGAAAGCTTAGCACAACTGTCCTACAGTTATGTGGAAAACAGAACTTGCTAATGATGAAATTGGAAATTTAGCTGAGGAGATCTTCAAGAAAAGTGTTAAAGGTGTGGCCTGGTGTCTCTTGCTGCTTAAGCAAAATGCAAGAGGAAAGAGACAAACTGAATAATAAACTGTTAAACTAAAAGAAACCAGACCTCAATGATTTGGGAAATTCTAGCCCATCCAGATTGCAAAAGATGCTAAAATCTAGAGATTCACTGTCAGGAAAGTATGCTCTAAGAGAAAAAGCTGAGGCCGGGGCTGGACAAACTGTTGTTAATATCTCAGAAATATCAAAAGATCAGAGCATTCAGTCACACAAAATACTCTTTGAAAAGATAAGCATGTGGCTCACATATCTCCATAGCCATCTCAGCTGAAGCCCAAGAATAGATACAGGATTCCCCTAGGAAGACCTGCCAAGAGCCTCTTCTTGGATGACATGAATATCCATGAGACCCATAAGGTTCTTAAGAATGGCACACTAGCATAAAAACTAGCTTGAATTGGAAAGAAATGGGAGAAAAGCCTATTGGACCCTTAAAATTCTACAGTCAGGAACAGACTGATGAAACTACTCAGCTGCAAACACATGCTACCCTTCATTAAAAAGGAAAGACAGCTTCGAGGGTGAAGCCATAAGCCCAGAGGGCAAAGCCTCAAGACTAGAGGATGAAGGCCTCTGAAACTTAATGGAATGTGCCTGGCTAGATTTTGAAAATGCCTAGGACTTGTGACTCCTCTTTCCTTTTAGTTTCTCCCCCATTAGAACAAGAATATGTATAATTAGTATCCTATGCTTGTTTCACCACTGAATTTAAACAGCAAAATACAAAAGAGAAAATACATATCCACAGATGTAGAGGAATTTTACCCCAGATGTACCATACTCAAGAATCGCCCTTATGTGATTTAGATAATGAGATTCTGAGACTTGTGAGCTGATGACATTTACATGAAATTTTTGATTCTGCATTGATGCTGTGATGGGTGGAGGCTTTTGGAAACGTTGGGATGGGGTAAACATATTTTGCATATTAGATGTAAGTGGAATCTAAGGGGACAAAGGGCAGACTGTGATAGACATAACAATGTCTACACAGCAAGTGGGAATTAAGGATTACTCATCAGTTGACCCTAAGATAGGAAGAATATCCTAAAATTATCCAATGCAATCACAAGGGACCTTAAAAGTAGAAGAGTGTGGCAGCAGAGTCAGAATCAGAGAAGAAGATGTGATGACAGAAGCAAAATGATGCAAATATGAGGACTAACCTATCACTGCTAGCTTTGAAGCTGAAGGAAAAGCGCCATGGGCAAGGAATGCTGGCAGCCTCCATAAGCTGGAAAGGGCAGGAAAATGGATTCTTTCCTAGAGCCTCCAGAAAGGAATGCAGCCCTGCCAATACCTTGATTATAGCCCAGTGAGATCTGTGTAGGACATCTAACCTATAGACCACTAAGACAGTAAATTAGTATTGTTTTAGCCACTAAGTTATGTGGTAATTTGTTATGACAGCAATAGAGGACAATTTCTCTGGTTTATAGACAGAAGTTGAGTATCACTGTATTTCCCTCAAAAACGTGAAAATATTTCATGGCTCTCCTATGAATTCATTACATGTAGCTTAGCATGCTAGTTTAGGAATGATGGTTCTAGGACAGGAGTCAGCAAACTGGAGCCAAATCCAGCCCACTGCCTGTTTTTGTAACAAAATTATATTAGACACAACCATGCTCATTCCTTTACTTAGTGTCTATGGCTGCTTTCATACTATAGCAAAATCAAGTAGCTGTGACCTTTTCTGGACCTTTTCAGAAAAAGTTTGCCAACTGCTGCTCTGGGATACGGCCCAACTCTACCCATTTAACTTGGTTTGCCTTCATTCTAGTTATATCCCATTATCTCCACTCCCCATATTCTTACCATTCTGAGTTCCTGTCACTACCTTAGCTCATGCTACAATTGCATCCTGAGAATTCCTTTAGTCTCTTCCACATCTTAATCATGTAAGGCACATCTCAAATCATACTTTCTACCCAAAACCTTCCCCATCTACTCTATCAGGGCATTTTCCCCATAACATACACCACTTAGGTTTTGATTGATCACAGAGCCATTTTATTGCTCTCCAAATTACTTCATATATGTTACAATCTGTTGATACAAATGACTGGAAGCTCCTTAAAGATAGCAACCATGTCTTGAATCTCTCTGGAAATTTCCACAAAGCCCAGCCACTGTGTTCTATACCAGTGGTGTTCAATTAGTATGTATTGACTACATTTCTTAAACTGAAATCCACTTTAAAATGTTCTAAGTTTGAAACCTGATAGTTGTAGCTGAAATCATATCCATAACTGTTAAAAGTGATATTACAGATGACTTATTTGTAGACATTCCAGAAGTATGATGGCTGGTATCTCTTATCATTTGCAGGTTTTGATATCTGTAATACAGCATGAGTTTGCTATAGCAATCTTCTCTAATCCCTCTCTTAAATTACTATGTTTTTAATTTAAATACCTTTTCATTTCATGTAAAATAGATTGGATAAAAAAGGGCAATGGTACAAGAGTTGGCACAAGAAGAATTGGCAAAAGAGTTATGCAAATTTATCCTCAAAAGACTGTAAGCAGAACAGTAAACTAGTCCCCTGTTTTTAATAAAGTATGTAGCAGATGTTATATTAACTAAGTCAGAAATCCTATGTGTTCAACTGAATAAATCTACTGTCTATAGACTCTCTCTCTGTCTGACTCCACTGCAATCACTTCATCATACCAGAACTCGACATCAAAAACCAAAAGTCTAATGCCTGTAAAATTTAAAAGGTAGATTTAGGGGGTTGGTGGCAAAGATGATACAGAAAGATGTTAATTTTTAATATCAAACATTAGAGTTTCACAAATCTTAATTATTTAGGTAGTCATCAGCAATTCACTATTCTTTGCACTCAAGGGAAACATAATAACTTGGCTTGGAGACTTTTGTCAAACTGATGTCTTTCCCAAGCTTTCACTCTTAAGAGTCAGTCAAGTCCTGGTCAAAGATTTCCATTATGGGCCAGATTTATATTGAAATGACCATTTTACTTAGACTGAGGACAGGTAGTTGTCATAACCACTGAGTAGCCCAAGTGACCATGAACCAATTACCCTGAAATTAATTTGGAGTTGCCATTCTAATAGCAGTCTCTGTAAAACACTAAACCTAAAATTCTTGTGGTTCAAGACAAATTAAGGTACAAGACTTGATTTTATTAAAGTTTGGGCACAAAACAAATGAGATTTGGGAAATTTCTTTTCTCCCACTCTAAGAAAAATATTTGCTACTGAGACTTCAAGGAAAATGACAGCAAATGTCCTCATGCCTTCTGTCTCCATACTCCCAGATACCCCTTACCCTTTTGTGCCCTTGCAGATACTTCCCTCTGCTTAAAATGTCCTTCCTCTATTGTCCATCCAGAAAATTCTAACTTTTTCTTCATATTTAAGCTCAAATATAATCTGCTTGTGAAGCCTTCCTTGACTCCCTTATGCATATTTAAAGTTCTCCCCGCTTTGCACATATCCCTTATTAAGGCAATTATTTTATAAGTATTTAAGTTTCTTATTTGCATATATACTTGTTCATAGGTGTCAAAGAGTCTTATTTTCATCCTTAGTACCTGGCACATAAAAGCTGTCTCATAATACTTAATGAAATAAAGACCCATCTCCCCTCTTGACATTTTTAAAATCAACTATTCTAACCTAGCTTTAAAAACTCCTTTGTCTTCTAAAAATATCCCTACTGGTTCAGCCATAATGTCAGGTTCCTTTCTGATTCTTACCTGTTTTCCTGCCCTATTAAATCTAGCTGCTTTAATGAAAGCACATGTCTTTCCCGCTGTTCTATCACTTTCCTCTAAATCTGTTCACTGTCTTCAAGAAAATTTTTTGGAACAAATTTCAAACTGCTTTTTTTCCCCAATGTATTCCATAATTTCAGATCCACTCATCTGTTTCCATTAAGATCAATTCCAAAGCTTTTCATTTCACCAGAAATCTTTTACCAAATTACTCCTATGCTCTTTGCATAATTTCTAAAGGTAAGGTTTATCTCAATGAGACTCTGTGCCATTCAGTAAACTTTAATTTTAAAATGAAATCATTTTATCTCTAATCTTGGAAAACAAATTTGAAGTAATTCTCAGTTAACTTATTTAGCTGGTTTTTAGAGATGGTTTTAGAGGCTTTGGAGAATAGAATCATATCTGAACAAACTAACGGAAGCACCTCAGGTTGGGAGTGACTCACCGGTACTCCTTGGTATACTCAAAGTCTTGTTTGTTGTAGGCAGGTTTTAGGAAATTGCACTCAATGACTCCAATTACTCCTACACCTTCTCCACGAGTTGGCTTAGAAGAAAATATTAATTTCAACACTTACATTACTGTTGGCTGCCTAGAGGCATTTCCTTTTGATTCCAAACAATAATAGAAAGGTTACATAATGTTCATGGGCAAGAAAAGACCATCAAGATCTAAAGAAACACTTTGAATATATACCAACAGACTGCAAGCATCAAACTGAACTGGAAATTCTGACCAATTCTAGGGCAGAGATTTTCAAAATATAATCCATAAATCCCTAGCAGTCTTCTGGAATTAGTAGCCATCTCTACTTCACCACACTACCTCCACTTGTATTTATATTCCAGGACTGCCATATGACTGCATTTGAATAAAAAATTACCATGCTAAAAAACCAAGTTTATATACTACTGTTCTAAGGAACTGAAATAAATACTCATCTGAAAACAATTTTAAGGGTGCCATGTGATCCTATATTAAAATAAACAATTTTTCCACATACACAGGCCACCAAACAACTACTAAAGAGAGTCACACAGCAATTATTAATTACAAGTTGACGCAAGAGTTTTTTAGATTTATATCATTTTCTAATTCTTTAACGGAAGGAATTGAGTCAAGGCATAATTAGATTGGCACACAAATGTGAGTTGTCTAAAGATGCTATAACAAGGAAAAACAAAATAGGCTGAAAATGAGCTATCCTGGGCTGTATATAACTGTCTTACTATGATGAAGTAGTTCATCATTCTTTGGGCTTTAGCAAACTTATCTGTAAAATAGGAATAAAAGGGATACTTGTAGACATTAAAGATGATGGTAAAATTTGTATAGAGTGGTTTAAAAAATATTTTCACATAATTTATCCCATTTAAATCTCTCAACCCTGTAAGCTGAGAGGTAGGCAAAGCAGGTATGCTTATTACTGTTGTTTCCATTTTACAGGTCAGGAAATTGAGCCTCAGATAAATTAAACAATTTATCCAAGGTTACACAGCTTGTAAATGGAAAATTCAGTACCCAAATCGTGGTCTTCAACCACCATATTTTACGTGCCTTCCACTATGCCTTATTGTCCCCCCAAGAAAATGGAAAGAGTTACCTAAAACACAAATAAGCTGACACCATGGTAAACGTGCTGGTATTCTAATTCTGACTCTTATTATTAACAGCTACTTAGAAAATGCATTCAGTAAAGTTGTTGGGTTGATTAACAGTTGAAGAACGAGAGGTAGAAAGAGTTTTTCAACACAAGACAGCTCAATGGTAATACAATTCCAGGATCAGAATTCAATAAGCATCATAAGATGGAGTAAAAGCCATTAATGAGCCTATCCCCTTGCAAATTTTAAATTCTCTCCCTACTCTTTTCAGCCTCCTATGACACAAATATTAACCACTCACCTTCACCTGGCACCCCACCTTCTCAAATGATTTTATGAGTCGGTTGTTATGATACATCATTATTCCAAACTGGTTACTATTCTTGCAAGAGAACCCAAAAGTGATTCTCACTTGCTTATTCTGAGAAGAACATTGTTAAGGAGACAAACATACCAGGGGCTTCACGACAAACTTCTGCACCGTGTTATAGCAAAAACCATCAAACACCAAGGGCCATAAATTGGTACAACCTTTTGAGAGGGCATTTAAAAACTCTGTTGCAATAGCTTTAAGAATATTCTTAATATTTGACCAAGTAATTCTCTTTTAAAGAATTTATCCCACAGAAACAGTCAGGGAGGCCCACAGGTTTAGGAATTACAGAGATTTTTCAATTTGTTATAAAAGCAGAAAAACGTAAATAATTTAAATGCTCAACAAAAAAAAAATGATTAAACAAATATTGATATAGCTACATGCAGCCCTTTTAAAATTACGTCCTTGAAATATTTGAGATTAGGAAATGCTCAGACTATAAAAACATCACACATACACACACACACACACACACACACACACACACACAGACTGTAAGAAAAGATACAAAAATACCATCAGTGATTTAAAAATTGACAACCACAAAAAATTTCTTAGCCTGTGCTAGTTGCTCAATTTTCTGCTAGGGCTCATAGGTTCTGATAAGAGCTGTAAATGCTCCAATACAGACCTGTACAATTACATCCAACAAGGTAAATCCTTCTTACAATACCAAACACAATGAAAACAAAGCAACAAGAACAAAATCATTTTTAAAGAACAATGAATAGTCTTGTAGTGATATATTTCATGGGAAGAAGTTAACAAGCTTGGTTAGAAGAAATTAAGACAACTAATTATTATAAGTAAAACATGAATAATGAGTTTTTAACAAGTCCTACTTAATTTATTGTAAGTAAAACATGAATAATGATGAGTTTTTAACAAGTCCTACTTAATTTAAAAACCAAGGTAGGTAAGTGAGAAAGATTCATTTTAAAGAACAATGAATAGTCCTGTAGTGATATATTTCATGGGAAGAAGTTAACAAGCTTGGATAGATGAAATTAAGGCAACTAATTATTGTAAGTAGAACATGAATAATGATGAGTTTTTAACAAGTCCTACTTAATTTAAAAACCAAGGTAAGTGAGAAGGATAAAGGAGGAGACAGAGAAACTGAGATTTTCATTAAAACAAATACTAAGAAACCTTTATGTCCAAATGAGTTTAATGAAAATTTACTTTTGTTACTTATTCAAAAAATGATCTCCATGCTCCCTCTAAATACGAGCTACTTGCGTCAAAACCCTGTAACAAATAGGTCATGTATGACACAAAGACATGACATAAGTGGGTGCATAACACAGTAATGTTTGGCTCAGAATATATAATGTTCTTGCTCTAGCAGTTCAAATAAAACCTCAAGTAAGATCTATTCTAATATAAAAACAAAAGACGACAAAACTCCTGCAAGCAAACAAACCAAAATCCTATGTCATAAAATTAACTTTGTAAAAATAAAAACTGTCAAATTTTTCTTTCTGTTGTGTACTTTTAAAATTCCAAATTATAGAGTGAGGGTATACTGGGGTAGGAAACTCACTAAATTAGTGTAAGGAGAGAGAACAAAGATGAAAGAAATGGCCTTTGATAATTGAGAAGTAAATAAGTTAGTATCAATGATCTTGTTCCTCAGTGACCTTGGAGGAAATTAGATTAGGTCTTTCATTTACTCATGCCTACAGTAAATCTGTTTAGTCCAAACTATAATATTGGAAGGTAATTTGATTTATGGCAAGGGAGGCTGAAAAGAGTTGAGGTAATATATGGAACACATGCATAGAAGTTTCCCTGATAGAAATCCACAAAAGAAAGAAGCTGGAGACAAGTATGTGTTATATCCTAAAACAGTAGTTGGAAAGTACTTCTTATTCTGGTTCTGTTAAACCTATAGCACTAACATTCTAGTCTACATATGGTGAGATTATAACTAATTCACCTATAGAAGCAAACAATGCTAGTTCTGGCTTTATTAAATTGGATGTGTTTAGCACTTTAAGAAAACATTCCTAGTAGCCAAGACATGTGTTCCCAAAAAGGAGAAAAAAGAGAACAATGATTTTTCATTTTGGGTCAGGGAAAGACAAGGCATGCTAGATAATGCCTTTGACAAAGCAAATAGAGTTTGAACATGTTTCTTGGGCCAAGAGTGGTGCTTAGTTAGTAGAAAATAGATTAAAAGAACAATTTTTCATAACCTGGCAAGTTCTTAGCCTTTCAAAGAATTTTTTGCCCCAAAAGCCATCAACAAAGTTGTACCTAATATCCACAGTTCATCTTAAGATTTTTCCTAGTCTCTGAAATCCATTCTCGACGCAATGCAGAGGAGAGGTAGAGTAATGGCTCCTCTGAGTGGCTACTATTATGAGAAGAACCAGGAATTTATGTCAAACCTAAGAAGATTTATTTCACTCTAGAAAATCAACCTTTAATTTCCACCCTCCTAACTTCAATCAATGTAAGTCTGGGACTTGTTACAACAAAAAATTGCAGTATATCTAAAAGATTAAGAAGTTCTAGTCAGTATTTTGCTTATTTCAGTCAATTTAATATATATCAAAATCCCAGTAGAAACCAAATGATGTGGATTATTCCTTACAGCAGAGATACTCAAACCTGGCTGCTCATTAGAATCAGCTGAGGATTTTTAAATAAATAAATATTGCTTAAAAAAAAAGTTTCAGACTCTACTGAACCAGAATCTCCAAAGTCCTGACTCTATTTTCAACAGTTTCCAGGTGATTTCTGATAAAAGTGGTACACAGATTGGCATTTAAGAAAGATTTCCTCAGAGTACACTGTAATAGAATGTGTACTATGACAAATATTTTTGAACTGGAAAGTTTTTGTTTTTCTGTGTCAATCTGAAACCTTAATCCTGAAATTAAAAGGTCAACTTCAGGTAGTTGTGTAGTTGTAAGGATACTGTGAAGGCAGGTTTATATGTATCATATTCTACATTGGCCAGGCTCTTGGCAATCATCTGGGTAGTCACCTTCTTTTGACGCAGAAAAATTTTCATCCGTGGCTTCATGTATAGAATACCACAAAATGCCTATGGAACAGAACGGTGAAGGGAAAGTTATTATGTGATATTGCGAATTCTGCTGACATCTCCATAAAACACTGCTACCAACTGTTATCTCTGCTGGGCAAAGCTTTGGCTCAGTTTCTACACCTTATTACACTATGTAAACTACCACACTAAAGTACTGCAGACTATATTATCTAAACTGTCTCAATGGAGACAATAAAAAGGAATACTAGCACAAGGCTGGAAGGTTGTCATCTCTGTATAACTAAAAGAAGATCTTGTTCTATAATATTTTCAGGTTATTGGAAATCTTACCTCTCATTGTTGAAAACCCATTCCAACTTACCCTTAAAGAATATTCTGTTTCTGGCAGCTCAGAGGTAACATTGCCAGCCACTTTTTCTTCTGTGTGAAAGTCTGATACCAGGATGTCATATTGATCTGTATCAAAGTCCAACTCAGACTTTCCATCTTTATTTCTGAGGAAAAGAGACAAGTACCAATCTAACAAAAACTGGCTCCAAAGGACAAAAAAAAAAAAAATGCACTAGAAACCCAAGAGAAAAGAAATAATATGAGCCAAAATTCAGGTATCTGTTTCTTTCCCTGACTACCAGTACAAAGTAACTACAAACTACTTGGTAGAGGATCACACAGTACTTAAGGATATTCCCATTCTAAACAAATCTACTCTTTCATAGAGGTGATGGTGCCACATTCATAAGGAAACAAAAAGAATGTGGAATGTCTATGATTTGATAAATCAAATGGATGCCAGCTATCCTCAAAGTGCGATCTTAAAATAGACAGAAGCTTTCTGGGTATTGTTAGTAAGTCACTCAACATCATTTTCCCCAACTGAATGAATCAAAACCTAGTTCTACTAACTTTAGACTAATAAGAGACTAAGATCTCTGCAGATCTAATCCTATTTCTTAAAAGGAAAAAAGACTGTTATAAAAACAGCATATATTTACTAGTCCTCTAGGATACCATTTATATAATTATCATTTAAACATAATGGTACTAATATTCCTTTCATAAAGACCTTCCTTCTTCCCATAATCTTTTGGGGCCACTTAGTTGTGATCCATTCCAAGACCCTGAGCTATATCACTAATCACTGCCAAGGAAAAAAGGTTAAGACCCATCTTTATTCCTGGAAAAAAACTCAAATGACAGGTTTTAGAGAAAACGTTTATATCAAAACAATAGTTCCCAAAATTTGTTCTGTGGAACAGTAGTCTCTCAAGATACTCCTAAGAAGAAATAAATACATAAAAGTTGTATGGCCAAATAACATAGAGAAATAATTCTTAGCCTTCAGAGTTACCTCGAGCTCTAGTGATAACTCTGCTTCATACTTCAGGCTCTGTAAGCTCAGAGCTGCTGTGTTGAAAATGTAGCTCATTTTACAGGGCTGCACCAGAGCCATTATGATCTGTTGTCTGTATCATGCCCATGTCAATGTATAGTAACATATTATGGATTTTCTAGAATAATCCTGATTCTCACTACCCCACCCAACCCCAACGCATATGTCCTGAGAAGATTCTGTGTCCTCCTTGTCCCTTACCTTCCCCATCTAAGGAAAAAAGGTCTGTAGAAACATTTTTTGAGACACAGGGTCTTGCTCTATTGCCCAGGCTGGAGTGCAGTGGCATGATCATAGCTCACTGTGGCCTCCAACTTCTGGGCTCAAGCAATTCTCCCATCTCAGCCTCCCAAGGCCTGGGTTTAGAGGTGTGAGCCACCACCCAACCTGAAGAAATACTTTGTAAAAATTGATTGGGAAATACTGCATACTATATTGCTCTTTTACATATTTTCAATGCACATTAGTATACGAAAGAACTCTAGGACTCTGAGAAGTCCTACAGTAGAGCAACATGGTAAACTTTTAGTCAGCTTTTCCCAAATTTATTTGACCATGTAATCCTTTATTTATACAGGTTGAGTATCCCTTAACTGAAATGCTTGGGACCAGAAGTGTTTTGGATCCTTTTGGATTTTGAAATATTTGCATTATACTTAGTGGTTGAGCATTCCAATCTAAAAATACAAAATCCGAAATGCTCCAATGATCATTTCCTTTGAGTTGTCATGTCTTTGCTCAAATGTTTTAGATTTTGTAGAATTTCAGATTTTAGATTTTTGGATAAGGGAAAGTCAACCTGTATAACACCTAGTACCATATACATAACTGGGAAATGATGTACAAAGAAAAAGTTCTGTTTAAGATATGCAAGTCACTGGAAATACCTCAAAAATTCTTTGTAATACAAATTATATTACTTGAGGTTTTCTCAGTAGGACACAATTACGAATTTGAGAGTTACACTATTTTTCTTTTTAATTGTTAAGTACAGTACTCTCTATATAAGCCAGCATTCTTTTATTTGTTATACCCAGGTAAAAAATGAGAAAAAATACTTCACCTAAGGAGAAAAGGATGAATAAATATATCTGATAATTTTTTCTATTAAATGTATCAGTCATACCTCTATTTTATATTAAAGGTTTTTAGGAGTTTTTTTTTTTTTTTTTTTTTAGTGTTTAGGTGTTAATCCATTCTTAAATGTATTCCATTAGACATGCTAAGATTAAACAAATTAAATAGCATAGAGTATTTCTAGATTGTTTTATTAATTTTGAAGACATGATCTTAACCTAGTCTCATTATAGTTCATACTCATCTGCTTCAAAGATTTTTCTACTACTTTTTTTTTTTTTTTTTTTTAGGAGACAGGGTCTCATCTTGTTGCCCAGGCTGGTCTCAAACTCCTGGCCTCAAGTGATCCTCCTGCCTTGGCCTCCCAAAGTACTGGAATTACAGGTGTGAGCCACCATGCCTGGCCAGATTTTTTCTACTTCTAATCCACTGAAAGCACTAATACAGAAGTCCTTATTTTTTAAAGATCTTATTCTTTCTCATACTTCATTGTCATTGTCTATTAGGCAAAATAACTATCAATTACCAAACTTAAAACAGTGCCTATCGGCCGGGCATGGTGACTCACACCAGTAATCCTAGCACTTTGGGAGGCCGAGGTGAGTGGATCACTTGAGGTCAGGAGTACAAGACCAGCCTGGCGAACATGGCAAAACCCCATCTTGACAAAAAATATAAAGCTTTGCCAGACATGGTGCACATCTGTAATCCCAGCTACTTGAGAGGCTGAGGTATGAGAATCACTTGAACCAAGACACGAGAATCACTTGAACCCTGGAAGTGAAGGTTACAGTGAGCCAAGTTTGTGCCACTGCACTCCAGCCTGAGCAAGAGAGACTCTGTCTCAAAAAAATGTCCATGAATATGAAACAGATATTTATAAAGGATTCTGAGGAACTCAGAATATGTTAAACTGTCTTAATTGTCTGTGGCAATAGCTTCAGGATATGTGTATTTCCACCTTAAACATGCCACATTTTACCAACAAGAACCAGTATGTCAAACAGAACTCTGTTTTTCTAAGACAAAGTTACATACAAGTATGCAATGGGATAGAAATGTATACCAAAATTTATCTACTTTGCTTCTCTAAACAGAGTTAAAATGTGCTAGGCCAGGCGCAGCGGCTCACACCTGTAATCTCAATAATTTGGGAGGCTGAGGAGGGAATGTCGCTTGAAGCCAGGTGTTTGAGACCAGCCTGGGTAACATAATGAGACCCTGTCTTTTTATAAAACTTTAACAAGTTAAAATTAAATAAAAATGTGTTTCATCATACTACCTTTGTTTATTAGAATCTATCACCCTGGGAATACTGTACCTGCGGATGTTCCAAATGAGAACACGAGTGCCTTTTTTGCCTGGGATGGCATCAAACTGAGCCAGCAGGTCATTTTCACTGTTGAAAATGGAATAGTTCAAGATGGCTTCTAGGCTGGGCAATGAATCCTCAGTAATCATCATTTTTTGTAAAACCAAATATAGTCAAAGAAAAATTAATACCTTAGGATGCTATTGGGAAGGAAATCTGCCCTTTGGGTTGCATGTTTAGACAAAACTATAGGCATAAAGCATGCATTACTGCTATAGAAGGAGGCAAGGTGAAAAATGGAGAAAGGTTGCAGAGACAAGCTCCAAAATCAGTTGCCCCTGCAGAATATAGCTTCAAAGATATAATGTAAACAAAGTCTTACATTTAAAAGAAAAGATCAAAGGCTGATTTTTTTAAACTTCTTTGGAAGCAGTATGTTAAAACCTTATTGGTATACTGTTCCAGTCAAGACAACCAGGTGTCTAACAGAAGTAACAGCAGTGCAGATATAGGGAAATGAGCTATTCTGCTATTATATAAGGTGATAAATAGTATGTTTCTAGGAGTATCAGTGCAAATGTAGCTATTCTTAGGAAAAAAAAAGGAAGGTCCTGGGAACTTTACCATGGGGTGGTGGCAGAGCAGAGACATACTGTATAGATCAAACTGCGTAACAATGACAATTTCAATATAGCAAAAACATTTCTAAGCTTCTGTCAATGGTCCACATATTTTAAAAATATTTAATAGAGAAAAATCCCAGTTAAATTTAAGACATTTGAATACCTCTTTAAAAACTTCTGATAGTTGATTTGACCTGAAGAGGTTCCTATCAAAACACTCAGATTAGACTAATTTTTAACCATCATTCTCCATTTCCAGAAAGGATATTGTTTTGCTGGTTGAAAGGAACAATTGGTACAATAACTGCCTGGGCCTGGACACATTCCAGATAGGTCTGTGATAGAAGTCCAACAGTGAGAGTGCCCCCATTCTTGGTGAAGACAAGGGCATCCTTTCCTAGTCGCATGGAGCCTGACTTGAAACCATTACCAAAGACCCCAATGGGACACTGGCTCTTCTTTATTACTTTATCTGTAAAGCCAAAGCTGCAATTACACAAGAAAAGAACACATCAGAAAAAGAAATCAGAAATGTAAAAAGCATCCTAAGACAGCTGACAGGCAGAATGTTTGGCCTACAAATAAAGAACACTTGTAAAAAGTCCTCCTTTTTATTCCTTTTGGTATTTATGGGCAAAATTATTAAGTTAAAAACACAGGAAATTTCTATAGGGTAATGGGGCTAATTTTCCTGTGTGGTTTGTGTGTACATACATCGCTCCATCACATTAGAGTCACACTTTATAAATGTAAAAAAGGGCCTCTTTTCACCAGCTAACATAGCGGGAGAAGGCCTTGGGCAGCTGCCTTTCTTGTCCACATAAAACAGCTCTGACTGCTATAGAAGTAAAGTTAGGGTAAGGTGAAAAGGGTAGTTATCTAGAGAAGGTAACAAAAGTTCCAGATAGTGTCATTGGTCAGAGGCACTAGATTAGGCATCTCCTAACCTGTTTATATCATCCTCTAGAAATCTGAAAGTCAGGGATCATATATCTTGACAATTTCAACTCTCCACTCAAAGGATAACCCTTCCAATTCTTCCCTCTGTTCCATCTGCTGGGACAGTTCACTGGAATGTAGCCAAGGGATAAAAATAGGTAGTTCTGCCTCTGAATATCAGCAAACAGCTGCCGTATAAAGTCTCTCTTGCTCTATTAAGGACCTTTCACTTAGGCACCTCAACAATCTCCGTAGCCCCTTTTGATCAGCTTAATCTAAAAGCAGAACCTTTCCCTTTCTTGTATTTTCCATTCAGGTACACACCAAAATAATAGAACCTCAAAAATTAAAAATAAAATTATTATCTTCCTTTAATATCTTCCCTCACCATCAATAAAACTAATTTTAAGGATTATTTCTCAGGATGAGAAGGAGAAATAAAGAGAATTCTTCTGTCTAACTTACAGTTAGACAGAAGAAATAAGTCTGGTGTTCCATAGCAGACCAGGGTGACCATAATTGGCAATAATACATCATATATTTCAAAGTAGCTAGAAAAGAGGACTTCCAATGTTACCAACATACAGATACATTCTCAAAGTGATGAAAACCCCAAACACCCTCACTTGATCATTACATATTCTATGCATGTATAAAGTATTCACATGTACCCCATAACTATATAAAATATTAGGTATCAGTAAAAGAAAAAAATCACACTAAAAAGGATTGTTTCTCTCCAGATTGACTAATTTTACAATGTTGTGTATCACTCATTCAATAAATATTTAAACTAAGCACCTACTATGTGCCATGCATTGGGCTAAGCACTGAAGACATAATTTTTAATAAAAGAGACATGATTCTTGCCTTCAGAGTTTAAAGTCTAATACAGATTAGGTACTTCTGAACATCAATAAAATAGATACTCTGAGCAGACCACGACTAAGCAGCCTGATCTTTAACAATTTTATTCTTTTGAGCATGGAGAGCTAAGATATCTGATTTCTACTTCCTGAAGGGTGTGGTTTTGTGTTTACTCACTAAGAAAGGGGACCACCTTTTAATTTTCTATTTCAAAGCATTATACAATAACACCATATGTCATCCTAGAGTAGATACTTTATAGGAGCTATGTTTATCCCACAAATAAATCTAGTGACAGAAAAAGGTAATTTTCATGGCAGTAGTCCTCTGGAAAAAAAAAAAAAGAACATTCAGTTTCTATTGCCTATGGGCCTTAGTATTCCAGGATATACACTTATAATAGTAAGATTCAGCCATTCCCATTCTTCTTGTGGAAGAATTGGCTTTTTTTAAAAAAATGGGTTTGTTATGAGGATTAAATTATATACTGTATCCAAAATACATTAAGTACAAAGTAGTATTCATACACTAATTTTAAACTAATGCTAAAAGTCATTCTGATAGTTGTCATGTTCTATCCCCTACTCCTACTTCAGACCTAAGGTCACACCTAAAACTCAGGGCTCTTCATAAATAGTAATGTCACTCACCACTTCAAATCAATTTGCATGGTTAACTGGATATTAACTTTCTCTTATACCACAAAATCTTCAATTAGGTGATCAGGGAAAGTGGTTAAAATAGGGAGTTTATGACTCCCTTAACTTTTTTAGCCTCTTCTACCATTTATTACCTCTTTTTCCCTTTGTAAGTATGAACCCTCACTGTGTTAATTTGGGGAGACCAAATGTTGATACAAGACTGACAAGATAAGTAGTAGTGCAAGGCTAGAACCAGAATGGAAAAGGATAAGAATAATGAGAAGAGAGGCGTTGTAAACTCTGGATTTTTGTTGTTACTATGTTTCACTTAACTCTTCCTATGTGTACTTTTATTCCACCTAAGTTCCCATGTTAGGCATTCTATTTAAATGCAAATTGGCAGAATGAATGCCATGTACCAATCAAATAACTACCTAATATAAAAGCCCTCACCACACTTAATAATAGAATTGTAGGAATAAGTTTGATAGTTTGCTATAGCTCAGTGATAATTTTCCACAGAGCTAACTTGGCTTAGGTGGTTTCTATTTGCTAAGTCAGTCCTTCTCTATCCTCTCATGTAAGAGACAACACTGTTTACACATCAAGGTGGCTTGAATACCAGCACTTTTAGTGGAATCCAAAAATACAGCAGCTTGCTCTGGAGTATCTTAAAATGTTAAGAATCCAGAATCCAGAGAGGTAAATTCAAATTGGAACTCTGCCATGACATGTGTTTACCTATGTAACAAACCTTCAGGTGTACCTCCAAACCTAACATAAAAGTTAAGAAAAGTAATAAATAAATAAATAAATAAATAAATAAATAGGTACTATGACCAATGAAACAAACCTTAGCAAAATCCATGGGCACATAAGGGCAGGCACTTCTATTTCCTAGTTATATTGGTGATTTAATATGTAATATAAAAGAATCAGAGACTGCTAAGCAGACTGTTACTCTCCAGCTATTGTTTAAGAAGAATACACCTGCTAGGAAGCACACTTCTGAGCACAGGTAGCAAATATCTTCTGTGGTTCTGTGGCTGTTTATAGTCTTTGAACTTTGAAAGAGGTTTTCCACCTTGCTGAAAAAAGGCAGCTGAATATGCAGACTAACTGACCCACACGCTATCCCCAGAAGCTAAAGATAATTAGTTATGGTACTTAACGGAAATTTTTTTTTGAGACGGAGTCTGGCTGTTGCCCAGGATGGAGTGCAGTGGTGCGATCTCGGCTGACTGCAGCCTCCACCTCCCAGGTTCAAGTGATTCTCCTGCTTCAGCCTCCTGAGTAGCTGGGACTACAGGTGCACGCCACCATGCCCAGCAAATTTTTTGTATTTTTATTAGAGACAGCGTTTCATCATGTTAGCCAGGATGGTCTCGACCTCCTGACCTCGTGATCCACCTGCCTTGGCCTCCCAAAGTGCTGGTAATACAGGCGTGAGCCACCGCACCCAGCCCAAAGGAATTTCATAATAGGTTTTTCCTTTTTAATTTTATTTTCATGCAATTCTGTGTTTATGGAAGAAACTGTTGCTACAGTTACACAACTATTTTATCAGCCTGAAAATAGAGTTGCATAAAGAGTTGGAAAGTGTGGACAGGGTAACAACAAATGTTAGAGGTCAAACGGAACTTCAGAAGGCTTAATAATTTTGCATAATTGCTTCTATTTTTTTCCAAATACAAAAGTAATATGCCTTCAAATGAAAAACAGAAAATATCATATACCTAATAACTTTCAAAGCTACTTCTAAAATTTGATTATTTAAAAAGAAATTATAATAAGTAGAACCCTTCACTAGAAGTTAGGATTGGACTAAATGATCTCTTTTATTTTTAATTATTTATTTATTTTTGAGACAAGGTCTCCGTCTTTGCCCAGGCTGGAGTGCAATGGCACAATCTCAGCTCACTGCAACCTCCACCTCCTGGGTTCAAGGGATCCTCCCACCTCAGCCTCCCAAGTAGCAGAGACTACACGTGTATGCCAAAATGTTCACCTAATTTTTGTATTTTTTGCAAGGGGGCAGCTGCCCTATGTTGCTAGGGCGGGTCTCGAACTCCTGGACTCAAGCAATCTGTGTCTGTCTTGGCCTTTGGAACTGCTAGAATTACAGGCATGAGCCACCACGCTTGGCCTTAAATGATCTCTTTTAAATAAACAGTATCCTTGCCAGGCGTGGTGGAGGCCGAGGTAGGTGGATCACTTCAAGTGAGGAGATCAAGACCAGCCTGGCCAACATGGTGAAACCCCATCTCTACTAAAAATACAAAAATTAGACAGACATGATGGTGTCTGCCTGTAATCCCAGCTAATCAGGAGACTGAGGCAGGAGAATTGCTGGAACCCAGGAGGCGGAGGTTGCAGTGAGCCAAGATCGCACAACTGCACTCCAGCCTGGGTGACAGAGCCAGACTCTGTCAAAAAAAAAAAAAAAAAAAAAAAAAAAAAAAAAGCCCTGTTATGTTATCTGCTCTCAAAGAAACTGTGCTCTTCCTTCATAGCACTTACCACTGGGTGGAACAGCCTATTCAGTTATATTACCAGTCAATTTTGTTCTTTCTCACTAAGCTGTCAGCCAAGAATCATGTCTATCTGGTTCACCACTTTATCTCCAGTGCCGTGCTCACAGGTGCTCAATAAGAATTTGTTGAATGAATAAATGAATGAATCTGCAACAAAAATTGTGCAATTATTTTGAAACCATTCTCCTCCTCCCTTCTACCTTATAATTATAACCAACTTTCACAGATGTAGCTCCAAAAATAAAATGGAAGATCAGATTTGCTGGGCTCATTATTCAACAACCATGTCAATGGGATGAGGTATGATGGGAAGGAGTCATTAAGAAAATAAGCAATTTTGGATGGGTGCGGTGGTTCATGCCTGTGATCCCAGCACTTTGGGAGGCTGAGGCGGGTGGATCACTTGAGGTCAGGAGTTCGAGACTAGCCTGGACAATGTGGCAAAACCCCATCTCTACTAAAAATACAAAAAAAAAAAAAAAAAAAAAAATTAGCCAGGCGTGGTGGTACATGCCTGTAACTGCAGCTACTCAGGAGGCTGAGGCATGAGGATCATTTGAACACAAGAGGCCAAGGCTGCAGTGAGCCAAGATCATACCACTGCACTCCAGCCTGGACGATGGAGTGAGGCTGTCTCAAAAAAAAAAAACAAAAGAAGATAAGTAATTTTTAGAGGAAAAACAACCAATTCTATGCAAACAACTAGTATGCATAGAATTGAACATATAAATGCTTTGGTCCTGTCCCATCTAAAATTGTATTTTTCTTAATATATAATATTAACTTCAGAATGTAAAACTGATGTCATAAGTTGAAGGATTGGGCCAACTCTCTACTTTCACTAACACACTGGTCACAATTCTTGTTTCACTTTTAGAGGTTTTCCTCAAATAGTCTTCTAATTAGGAGGATCTGAGACACAAGGTACACAGACTGTTGAGTGGTAAAACGCAACCATGTACTTCACCCAAATTTCATTTTTGTTTCTTTGACGGATCAAAGGGATTTCCCTACAAACAGAGTAATTGATTTAGGATACCGACAAGAGTAACTACAATCACATGAATTTGTTTTCCATTTTTATAGTTCAGAGCTCTTTCCTTCCTCCGCAGCACTCCTCTATTGTTACTTGTGCTTTGCACACTCTAGTTCAGGAAGCCACAGGGAGAGTAATCAACCTCATCTGCTAAGAAGGAAGAGAGAAGGAAGGAGTTGAAGGAACACTCATCTTCCACTGAGTGATATGTGAAGATGATATAGTACAAACTTAGGTTCTCAACTACAAATTTTTAAAAGTGATTAAGTGAACTGAGAGTGGCAACAGAAATCTAGCACCAGCTTCAACAGTTGGAAAAAAGAATTTCCTAAGTTTGTGATTCTATTGCAAAACCTTTAAAGAGTATGTGTCTGAATGCCTTCCATTTATCTTGCACAGAGTTTGATCATAACCAGCCACCTTCATGGTTCTAATCCATAAATCATCCCAACTCCAATACTTCTGGTTTAAGAGTGAGTTTAGGTTAATATAAATTGGAGATGGTCTCAGACAAGTGAAGACCTCTGGGTCTTCACATTGCTGTTCTCTTTGCTCCCTGCCCCTTTACCTGGTTAAACTGTACTCACCCTTGGATCTCAGCTTAAATATCATTTCTTCCAGGAGACTTTTCCTAACCTCTAGGATCAGATTGGGTTCCTCTGATGCTTTGCCTCAAGCATTCTGTACCTTCTTATCATTATGCTTACAGCTTTTTATTGATTACGTATTTAATTGTCTGTATTGCCAGCTAGGCTGAAAGCTCTGTGAGGACAGGAACAGTATTTGTTTCATAACCAGTGCCCTGGCACATAAGAGATGCTTAATAAATATTTGTTGAATTAACAAAATGAAAGCAAAATATTAATGAAAATTATGAAGCCTTAAATAGGGTTCATGAACTTAAGACAAGAATAAGACAATGAAGACATTTTTTACCTGAGCATTCGGTGTAGCTTATGAGGTGTCATCCCACATCCATCATCGGTAAATGTCAAACAAGATTTATTCTTGACCTCCTCAACATCTATAAAGACCGTCCTGGCGGATACATCTGGATCTACAGCATTATCTGCAAAAGGTAGAAATCTGTGATATTAGATCCCCTTTTCCAATACTCTATTAAAATCTCTAGTTCAGTGACCCCAAGACATAGAAAATATCCTTTGTTTCCCTCATTTGGATGTCCCGAAAGATATCAGTGAGCATTAATGGTAGTGTACTTACTAAATTATAGAGAACAACAGAGATAATGGCAGATTTTGTTCTAAAGCTGATTTCCAGATTTCACATGACTAATCTACAATCTGCCTTTCCACCTTCAAACTTCAGGGTCTTTGGAGAAAGTATTAATAACTACTCCCATACACAAAGCATTTTGCTCCATTTTTGTCTTATTATTTCTTGCCTTTTAGCCCCTTTACTGTTTATGTACACATACAGTAAAGAGTGATTATGGAGAAAAGCTGAAGGAGCAATTTTGGTAAAAGATGATGCATGTTACACACATTACAGTTTATTTGTGATCATTTTATTTTCTTTGTCTTACATCGCCTCCTCTGTTAAAGAACACAGACAGTACTGCCAATTCCTGTTTATAGCCTAAGAGGCACTGAAAGAGAGTTTAAAATCAAAACACTTAATTGCCTGCCTAGATCTCAGTGATGGTAGCAAGCATACTTAGAGAGAAGGAGTGATTTTTGCTTAGGTATTTTGTAATAATTTTAAAGGTAAGGCTGTCCACCCTTAGGAAACGGAGAACACGGAATTAAAGTAGAAAAAATACATAGGTTCACGATTCCTCCTGAATTATGCCTTCACAATGAGTTAATTATTTAAGACTCCAAAGACCTCAAATATTGCCATAGTCGAACAATTGTGTCATGTCCATAACCCCAATGGGTGCCACTGTCTAGTTGCCACATCTTTTTGCCACAGGCACCAGTTTACATAATTGTCAATCACTGACAAACGTGGCTCGCTAGCTGCAATTGAGGGGCAGTTTGTACAATCTGTTGAAATAGGTTCCTTAATCGTTCCTGTGTCTACCAAGCTCTTTGAGCAAGACAGAGTCCTTCCCTTCCACCCTCTTTCCTTTCCCTGGAATCCTGTACTGATTTAGTGATACCACATAGCTAAGCTGAAACAGCCAGGTTAGGTCCTGACCACATACTCATTCCATTACTACTGATCAAATCATGTCATCACTACTCATCAAATCATGTCATTTCTTCACCAGAAACACCCCTTACAATCAAGAGAAGTATTACACATATGCAAAACACCCATTTTTATAATACAATTAACAATATCAGTTACAGCCACTTGGATATGTGGACTGTCCATCAAATAAAACAAAACACAGATAAATTTCAAGGACCATAATGGTATTACCAGAGTCATTGATAAAACTGTCACTGACTGTAACCAAAAAAGCCTTAAGAGCAGTACAGCATCACCAATAGCACAGAAGGGGGTTAAGAGGTCTGGTATAGTTAATCTTAAGGCCCCAAGGGAAAGTTTACTTTATGTAAGTAGCAGCCACTTTTTTATTATCTTTATTCATATAATAGTTGTACATATTTATAGAATACAATGGAATGTTTTGATACACTTATATAATGTGCAATGACCAAATCAGGATAATTAGCATATTCATGACCTCGAACACTTATCATTTCTTTTTTGGGAACATTCAAAATCTATTCTTCTAGCTATTTGAAAATATGCAGTTAATTGTTATTAATTATAGCCATCCTACAGTGCTATAAAACACTAGAACTTATTTCTCCTATCTTAGTTGTAATTTTGTAGCCATTAACCAACCTCTAGCTATCCCCCCCCCCCCCACCTTTCCCAGCTTTTAGTAACTACTATTCCGTTCTCTACTTCTAAGATTATTGCAATAACTTCCAAACTAGTCTTATAAATCCATATATATCTCTCGTTCAATTTTATACACTTCTGCAAGATTAACTTTCCCTGAAGCACAGCTCTCATCACGGCATTCCTCTACTCAGAAAACTTCTGGCTAAAAAGCCAAATACTAGAGCTTCCCAGTCACACCCTATCCCAGATAACCTTTTTAACCTCATCCCTAGTTGGTATTTCCAGTAAAAAGACCTGTGTTTGAGTCCTGGATCTGCTACTTAGTACTTTTTTAGTTTCCACATTGAAGTGAGAACATTCCACATAGTTTGCCTTCTGTGCCTGGCATATTTAACATAATGTCTTTCAAGTTTATCCATGTTGCTGCAAATGACAGTATTTCCTTCTTTTTATGACTGAATAGTATTCTACTGTGTCTATATGCCACATTTTCTTTATCCATTCTTCTGCTGATGGATGATGCAGTCAATCTTTAAGAACCAGGTAGGGCCTAGGGCCCATACAATGTGGTAAGACAAGTGGGCTTTTATTTACAAGTCTGTCATGTAATGGCAGCTTTATCAGAAACGGAGTTCTTTACTTTGTAAAAGGCAGCCATATTTTTCTTTAACTGACTAACGGATTCAGCATTATATAGCTGCCTACACTGCTTCAAGAACCTTTACTTGGCAAGCAGGCCATGAATTGTGTTGATACTAATCAGACACTCCTGCTGGCAGACAACCAAAGGCACTGCAAATGATGATACAACTTGTCAATCAACTGGACATCATTTATACACTGAAAACTTTGGACATAGAGGGATTTTTTCTAACACTTTGTGAACATTCGCCATTCAAACATACAACATGTATCAACTGCAACTACATGTTTATCCAGTGGTGCATTCAGCAAATCAGCTGGAAGACCTCTCACAAAATCACCCCAATGCTTTTCCTCTTTACTGCAAGTTTTGCCCAAACCTTACTAGGTACTTTTTTTTTTTTACAGGAACACACCAAATAGTTTTAACACAGGCACTTCAGGAGTTACAAGGTAGCTGCCAGGAGCAGCCTGACATTTTATCTCCTTGGCTGGAAGCTCATGGAATACAAGGGGGAGGGGCGTGCAAGAGGCCAGTGTCAGCTGGAGCAGTAGGAAAAGAGATCAGTACAGCGGCACCAGCAAGCACGGTTTTGTACTTACTTTCAGTTTTACATGACCTTTCACTCGGTCTCAGCAAATGAAATTACAATAATAACAAGACTGGCCTCAATAAATGAATATATGATAACAAGGCACCGATCCAGAGGCTGGTTTCAATACTACTTGTTGCTGCTTAAACCTCCAAAAATTTACCAATATATGGCATATGCTATTGGATCCCAGAAAACCTATCTTCTCCCCTAACCGGGCCCATTCAGCCTATAAACAGGTAGCACAATGAGAGAACCCTTACTCCTCTCCCCCCTGCCCACTACTTAGGTGAGAAATGTACTATCAGATCCTGGGGTGTCTTCGTTCCCTAACCTGGCCACACAATCCCATGTGCTACCAGATCACAAGGAGATTTCTCTCTCCTAACCTGGTTCATGCTATCCCTTTGCGGGAGGACCCCATCTCTATCTTCCCCTTCCTCTTGTATCCTCATTCAGAATCAGGGAGGCAATGAGAAACTATTCCATGACAGCCTCTCAGGAGAGACAGGATGGCAAGTGGTAGACAGCTTTGAGGTAGTGCTTCTCAAGCCTCTTATCCTTTTCTGTTTCATAGCATCACAGGGCTCCCATCTCCCCCTGTTCCAGGAGGATGGCCTTCAGGTGCTTACGTGCAAGATTGCTAAGGGTGGAGCTAGCGTCCTACAGAAATCCTGCATGTATCTAAAAGTATTCTTGCCTAAAGTAAGCTCATCACCTTTTTGTCAGAAGCCTATCCTTCCTTTGTTATAAACACACACAACACACAAGGTAAGCATTGAAGAGACCACAAATTTGAAATTTAAGTCATTTTCTTATCCCTCCCTCTCCTTTACCCCATATATCACTAGACTCTCGCATATCCTAATTACTCTATTTCCGTTGTCAGTCTCTTACCAAGTTTATTTCCTCTCATCCGGATTATTGAAATAACCTCCTAAATAGTAATATAAATCTGTATCTCTTTCTCAAATCCGTATCTCTCTCTCTTTCAGTTTTATACACTTCTGCAAGATTAACTTTCCTGAAGCACAGCTCTGATCATGACATTCCCCCTGCTCAGAAAACTTCAGGCTAAAAAGCCAAATATTGGAGCCTCCCAGTCACATTCTGATCCCAGATGACCTTTTTCATCGCTACTTAGCATCTGGACTAAAAAGGCCTGTGTTTGAGTCCTGGATCTGCTACTTAGTATACATGTAATCTTGAAAAAGTCAATTAAATTTTCTGAACCTCTTTTTCTTCATCTGCAGGATAAAATAAACAATAATGTTTACTTCAAAGGGTAATGTTAAAAAGTTATTTGTGAAAACTGTTTGTAAACTTTTTAAGTACCTATCGTTTTTTACTATTTGCGAACCCCATTCTCTAATTAAACTCCACTCAATATTCTTCATGCCTTTGTTCAAGCAGTTGTTCCTTTTGCCTGGAATGCCTCCCCCCACCCATATCCACATGTCCCAATCCTTCAAATCTCAGCTCCAATGTCACCTCTCCCAGAAAGCCTTTCCTAACCTTCCTCTTCCTGATAAACTGGAAGCCATTTCTCCTTCCTCTGAACTCCCACAGCACTTGTTTTTATCTTTGTTTATGTATCACTTTCTATTTTGTTGTTACACAAAGCATAAACCTTCTGTACATGTTTTATCTCCCCTACTAGAAGAGTGAATTTGTGTTGTATTCATTTTTGTGCCTACCACCGTGGCTTTGCGCACAGTGGGTGCTCAATAAATATTTACCAAATGAATTATTCAATAGAAAATTAATGTCTAAGTGGAGGAATGATTGAAGAAAAACCTAAAATGAAAGCTTTGGATTGCCAGTTAACACTTTGCTCTCTCTTTTCCTTATTATTTTTACAAATAGTAGTGATTTGGTCTTAAAATCTGTGTTTGTATACATATATGCATACATGTGTATGCATAATACATACACATACTTGAACTTAAACTGGATGTCTTGAGATCCCACCTAGATTCCTTAAGGTAATGCTTATGGCCAAAATCACACATATTCAAAATTACAAATTGAAAACTCATTAAATCACCTGGAAGGTACAGTAAACACAGCACAGCACAGGTGTACCACGTTCTGCACCGTGCAAACCACGAGAGAACAAGACATTTCAGTTTCCCATCCCCCACGATGTAAATCCTTACTTTTTGCTCCCTTTTAAATCTTTCTTGTAAATTACATACTTAACTTAGATTGTATTCCATTCTGCAGAGGTTCGGTGCACAGCCCCAAGGCACAGTACCAAACCTCAAAAATAGAGTCCCTCTGCTCTAGGGTTCCAAACGTATCAATTCCACTTTTTGCCTTTCACCTTCCAATTAAATTATACATACTGTAAAGCATTCCGTGTGCTGGTTAAACTAATCATCGAAGTTATTCTTATCACCCTTCTAAACAAGTCTTCTATTTCCTGCTACCCACTGACTTCTTACCCAAGATAACTCTCATGGCTTGGCCACAGCAACTGCTTAAGTAGAGGCTGGGGTTCATTTGGGGAGCTTTGAAAACATTGTCAAGAGTGTTCTGTGCGATCTCGCCCATAAATACTTCTTCCTTTTTTCGATTTTCAAAGCATGTATAATGCGCTCTGTATGCTGCTGCGTTTTGTGCCTTTCTTCTTTGCTTTCCACACAGTAGCACACTACTGCAAAAACTGGTGTACTTGGTTTGAAGGGGTCAACTGAAAACGCTTTAAAAGCAGACACCGGTGGAGCGAGAGGTTAAGTCCTCGATATTCATTCCAGCGGTGTGAGGGCGCTCGTGGACCACGGACCCAGCCCTCCGCAGTAGCAGGGAGCCAAATGCACTCGTGTCATCTCTTAAGAGATGTCCCATCATTCCTAACTTTCTTGTCTCAAAAGTTAAGGAATTCCGCTTTCCAGACCTTTCCCCAGGACCCGCCTCGGTCCCCTACAACGCCCCTTTGCTAGCTGGGCATCCTCCGTCCGTCGCCAGCCCCTGCAGAGCCCAGCTGCCTCGGGGCCCGAGATTTTTATGCATCTCCTTTTGATTACTAACTAAGCTATCCTAAAGTGCCCAATACATCACGAGCCAGAGAGAAAACCACGCTTTTTTAACGCTTCGGACACACCTCGTTTCCTCCGTTTTATCAGCGGAACCTCGTCCTTGGCGAGAGAGCCATCCCCCTCCTCCGCCTGCGGAGCCCGGGGCCGGTTCCGAAGCCCCCCTCCAGCCCCCGCCCGCCCCGCGCGGCTCTGCGCATTCCTCTCGCGTCCGCGGCACCACGCTGGCACCACTGCCTCGGGCGAACATGGCCAGGCCCGCCCTTGCCACTCACCTAGCAGCTCCGCGATGGCACTGAAGGGTCGCGTGTGGCTGCTGGAGTTGCTCTGGAGGTAGCGGGGGCTCATCTGGGGGCGAGAGAGGTCCCGTCCCGTGTGAGGCCTCGGCCCGCCGTGCCCTCCCGCGCGCCCCCCGCAGCTCAGGGGCCGCGCGCGCGTTCGCCCCCTCGGGCCCCGACCTACCGTGCTCAGGCGGATCCCGAAGGCCTGCGGGCCGCCGCCGGGCCGGGCCACTCCGCAGCCCGGTGCGCCAGGGCCGGCGGGGGCCCCTCGGCACAGGAACATTTTGGCCGCCACGGTACTTGTCTGCTGCCGCCGGACCCCTGGCCCGGTGGTCCAGGACTAGCCCTCGCTCACTCGCACTCGCAGCTGGCGGCGACCGTCCCGGACCGGCCCTCCCTCGCTCCCACTCGCAGCTGGCGGAGGCGGGGCGCGCTCCAGCCACCTGTCCCGGGCGGGAGGGGTGAGGCCGGCTGAGCCAGGCGGCGGCTCCGCCCTGTCAGCACCTCTCCCGACCCGGCGACTGCCCAGGCTGCCTCAGGACCGTACAGAAATATGGCGACCTCCTGACAGCCGCTCCTTGATCCCCGCCCCTAATGAATTCTTGGCGTTTGCCATAGGCCAGGCAGCCGAGCGGGGAAAGCTTGGGGGGCGGGCGGTTACGGGGTTGGGTGGGGGCGCGTGGGGAGGAGCGGGAATGAAGCAGAGGGGGGGAGAGCATGTATGGGATTTCTGGAACCTAGTCCCGCTTAGGCTGCATGACTAACAGGCAAGATAAGACAAGTCTTTCAAGTTCTAAAGACTACAGTGTTGCTATCTGGGAAGATAGCAAGCTCGCCTGATGGGAAAACATTCTGTCTACTCTGCCTCAAATGCCTTCAGAAGCACCAGAACTTTCTGGAAGGCAATTCACAAACTATCTCCAAAGCCTTGCTAGCATGCAGGGACGGTGTTTCTAAAAGGAGAAATTGGATTCACTTAAATACTGCCAAGTAGGGATTGGTCAAATTATGAAGTATGCATAAAATGAAATACCATGCAGTTCTTAAAGACCATGTTTGTAGATGAGTATGTGTTGATGTAGAAAAATATTCATGAAGGAATAAAAAAAAACAAGAAGTTACAACATATTGTGGAACGCATGATACCTTTTTTATTGGAAAAACAAGTATATATTTGGGCATATGTACATATACATGCATGCGTATGCAAACACACACACACACACACACACACACACACACACACACACACACATATACTGAAAACCACTTGATATACACCAAGATGATATCTCTGGGTTTGGAACTTAGACAATTTTCCCTTTTTTCTTATCTGTATTTTCTAATATACTATAAATATACATTGATTATAGAAAAAAATAGATTCTTTAAAAAATATATGTAACATTCTCTGGCATGAATAAACCATAATTTATTTGACCATTCCTTTATGGTAATTTAGCTTGTCCTCCTTTTTAAATTTTGACAATACAAAAAATGCTCCTTCACACACTCATGTACAGGTCATTAATTTCTGGTACTGTTATCTCTATAGAATGAATTCCAAAAGATGAGACTGCTGGATCTAATAGCATGTGCATCGTTTAATCTTAATAAATACTGTAAGATATTTGCCTTCTCAGCAACCATCAGCTATTTTGCCATGTTCATAGCACTAGATGGTCCCAATCTTTTAACACTGTGACAGTCTTTTCAATAAAAACTAGTATCTCCTTATTGTTTTAATTTGCATTTTCCTGACTACCAGTGAGGTTGACTATCCTTTCAAATGTTTAGTACACATTTGCCTCTCCTCTTCTATAAATGTCTGTTTATGTCCTTTGAGCATCATTTTTTACCCCCATTGGGTGCTTTACATTTGTCTGTTTTTTAGTTATCTTTTCTTCAATTTTTTAAAATACACAAAAATACAGGAAACAATATAGTGAATTCCATGTACTTATTACTCAGATGCCGTAATTATCAAGACTGCCACACCTGCTGCAATGGACTGAACATTTGTGGCCCCCAAAATTCATATGTTGAAATCCTAACCCCCAATGTGATGGTATTAGGTATTAAGATTAGGAACTGGGGCCTTCGCCAAGTAATTAGGTCATGAGGGCGGAACCTTCATGATGGGATTAGCACCTCATAAAAAGGACCCCAGAGAACTCTCTCACCCTCTTCTTCCACAAGGACATAAGAAAAAATCTGAATTCTGCAACTCAGAGGAGAGACCCTACAAGAACCTGGCCATCTGCTGTTAATACACCATCTAGTCTATGGTACTTTGTTAACAGCACCCAGATCTGACTAAGGGACTTGTTTTCTATGTCCTTTTCTTCTTTTTCTTCTTCTTTTCATTTTTGTAAACATTTTAGAGCAAATCTCAAACATCATGCTGTTTTATTCTATATACTTCAGGGTTCTTTAAAAACATGGACATTTTCTAACAAACATAACTATCATGCTACTTTTATACCAAACAAAATTTATAATAATTCTTTATCATCTAATAATACCCAGCTTTTTTTTTTTTTTTTTTTTGAGATAGGGTCTTGCTCTGTCACCCAGACTGTAGTGCAGTGGTACCATCTTGGCTCACTGTAGCCTTGACCTCCTAGGCTCAAGCAATCCTCCCAACTCAGCCTCCTGAGTAGCTGGGACTATAGGCATTCGC
Organism: Ateles fusciceps; assembly: GCA_036589455.1. Taxonomy (NCBI): domain Eukaryota; kingdom Metazoa; phylum Chordata; class Mammalia; order Primates; family Atelidae; genus Ateles; species Ateles fusciceps. The sequence continues at coordinate 30,493 of JAZHEH010002239.1, forward strand.
CATCACACTGAGGTAATTTTTTTACTTTTTATATTTTGTAAAGACGGGGTTTTGCAATTTTGCCTAGGCTGGTCTCAAGCTCCTGGGCTCATGCAGTCCACCCGATCTTGGCCTCCCAAAGTGCTGGGATTACAGGTGAGAGCCATTTTGCTTGGCCCAGTCCATATTCTGATTTCCCCCAATTGTCTCAAAAATGTCTGCTTACAGTTGGTTTGTTTAAATCTAGACTCCAAGTGCATGCATTGCACGTGGTTATGTGTCTTAAATCCATTTTAACCTAAAAGTCTCCCTCTCCTTTTTTGATTCATGCTATTGAATTTTTTTTTTTAGAGATGGGATCTCCCCATGTTGCCCAGGCTGCTCTCAGACTCCTGGACTCAAGTGATCCTCCCACCTCGGCCTCCCAAAGTGCTGGGATTACAGCACTTGTGCCCAACCCCTTGAGTTGTTGAAGAAACAAAGACAGTTGGACTGTTGAATGCCCTACATTTTCATTTTTCTGTTTGCTTCTTCATGTTACTTCACTTGCTCCTCTTCTTATAGGAAAAAGTGTTAGTTAGCTATAAACCATAAATTGTCTCTAGAGACTTACAGTCTAGTACAATGTTTTCTAAGTAGGAATGCTCATAGATGGTCCTGTATAGTTCCCATTGCATCACATCAGAGAATACATACTGTGCAACACTTAGACATGTTCAGATTCATCAGTGACTTCAGGTGGAGGCAGCCTGAAGCTTCCACTATAAATTTTCCCACCAACCTTTTACTTTATGGTTTCATTGTCTGAAAAATATTTTATTAGGATTGCAAAATTATGATAATCTAATCTCATAATTTCTTCTAATTTATTAACTGGATCATTCTGTATAAATTACCCTCATCAACCATGACTATTTGGTTAATCTGAAATACAATTTGTATAAGAAGGGTATGATAAATTCTTAGCTCTTTACTTTTAATTGTCAATTTTTAATGTAAAGAGGTGGTGCCTGTGATGAATGCTGTGATGTGTCAGCCCACTTCCCATTTCAATAAAAGACTTGTTGACTGAGCTGCTGGGATAAATGTTGACAGACTGCCTTCAGCTGTTAGCCCTCAGGGGTTGCTTCAGGTAATCTCTGCCTTACCCAAGGACACAAACTTTTCTGTGGCAGCCTACAGTAACTGAACAAAGAGGGGGTATAAAAACCTGACTGTCTCACCCCAATTTGGGACAATTGGGAAGGGTCATTCTAACTCCAGATCTCTCTGTGGGGTTGGCTCTCTGCTGTTGAGCCTGCATTGTAGCTCAGTGTTCCCCTCTGCCCACATCTACTTCATTACACAGATCCTAATCTAAGAATACCTCTTAATAAGCATCCTGCATACAAAGCTCTTTCTTGGAATCTGCCTCCTGGGGAACTCAAACTGCAACACTTCAAATTGGGAGTGATCCAGAGAAAAGTTGGGACTAAAATCATATTTGGTAAAAGATGAAAGATTTATACAATAGGAAGAGAGACCAGAGCATTAGGATGATACTTGGGAGCTAGATCACTTACTACCCAGTTGGCAATGAGGACCGTATCACAGAGTGGATGGAGCACAGATATCCCCCTCCATAAGGCAGCAGTCCTGTTATTGTTAAAACTTCCACCAGGTGGTGAATTGGGATGGTATACCTGTAAATGGGAACATATAATCTGCTGTGATGTTTTGTCTTGAGAAATATGGAGGAAGTGGTAGCTATAAGATTGAGTGAAAGGCCAAGGTAGGAGGATTGCTTGAGCCCAGGAGTTCAAGGCTGCAGTGGGCTATGATCATGCCACTGTACTCCAACCTGGGCAACACAGCAAGCCCTGACTCTGAAACAAAACAAGACAACAACAAAAAGAACCAATGGAATTTAGTGATTATTGAACTCTAAAAAGGATTAAACTCCCAATGGAGAAATAGAGACACATTTGCTATGTCAAAATCAGGATGCTGCCAGGGACAGAATCAGACTCTGACACATGGTTTGGGGGTATCTAGATTGATGCTACCAAAATCTTGAATCCTTAAATTTCCCTGAACCAGCTGAGCCCATAGAATTGGTGCAATTTCCCTACTGGTGGTCCATACGCCCACCCCATCCCTTTGCTTGCAGACATGCAAAGTTCTCCCCAACAAGCAACATGTGCTCTCCCCTCCCCTCCTGGCCACTAGGCCTATAACAAGGGCTAAGGCACAGCATGGACATGTGAGGCCTGATCAGGGAGAAGAGTGATTATACCTCAAGAAGTTGTAAGACAACCAGCATGGATCGGCAGGAACTGGGAAGGGTTCACATGAAATTGAATTCTGAGACTGCTTGATCAAGAGAGCTATACTACAAGGTGGGATAACAAGCAGTTTATCTATTTTGGAGCACTACTCTGCAATATAGGATTTAACACTCTGGCAAGGACCACATGAGGTAGTACGATCTCACAATTAGATGACTCCTTCAAGTACAGAAAAAGTGATGATCCACACTAAGTGAGGATGAAATGCCAGCATTGCTGAGACAATAGTAGAAGAAAGGCTGTAAAGATTCAGAAGTGAGCCTACTGTAGTGGATACACCAAAGAGGCCTGGAAAAGTCAAATAGAAAAACCCCAGGATCCACCATTTATCAAGGCAATAAGGAATGTGCTGGCAAGGGGGCACCAAGCACCACTGAGAAATTCACTGGTGGCTCTCCTCTGTAGGTTAGGCTTGATGGTAGAGAGACCCTTACAACTACTCTCATTGTAGCAGGACTCTGAAATGATAGAGACCCTATGCCTGATTTCACCATCTAAAGTCAGGTAGGGGCATGATCATAATTTGTGGCAAGACTGGAGGAGCAGCCAGAGGAGACTGAAGTACAGTTATGGAAATGGTAAATAAGAACATGGCCTCCCTAGGGAAAAATAGATAGGCAGGTATAATAGGTGTCTATTCTGGAGAAGTTTAAACCAGAACCCTTATGTCTGGATTTAGCATTCATAGCCTTCTTTGAGGAGTGGCCCACTGCCATTTCTTCCTCCCTAAGCATAGCACAACATGTTGAAACCTTTCCTCAGCCCTCAGTCTTGTTTGACTCAAGACTCTGTACGTCTAGAAATGCCCACTTACTGCCTTCTAAAAGATGTCCTTGCATGGCCTATCTGTCTTGCTTGTTGTTGGGCATGGTGTATCAGCGTGTTTACTATTATACTCGTGTGATTTGGTGTTTAAAAAAAGCTCGTACCCTCCTGATTGGCAAGTGAAGTCAGAGCCCCACTCTTAGCTCCTCTCCAGCTCCCCATGACAGAGGCAATTCTGAGGGACCAAGGCGGCTGCTGAAACTCCAGGGCTTGGCCTCCTCAAGGCCCTGCTGCCACTGCAGAGCAATAAACAGAAGCAGCATACAAATCCCATCACTGTGGCTCCATGGAGCCCTAAAAGGCCGTAATGCAAAGTTCCTCATGCTTCACCACCAAACAAGTTTCCAGCAGCAGTTGGCACATCTGTAAGGGAGGATCCCAATGAACAGACTCCATCAGTTGGCTCAGCATGGGGTCCCGTGGTGAAAGCCTGGGTTTTCTGCAAAATGAGGAGCAGGGAAATGCTTCAGTGAGTTGTGGCGGAGCCCTCTAAGAATCCCTAGCATGCCTCCACCTTGGGGCAGAGCTTTGGACCTCAAGGCCAGCCTCTACTCCCTCTGATCCAGTGACTTGGGTCTGAAGCGCTGAGCTGTCTGTATTACTGTTTTTATTTCAAGCTGTCCCTTCTCCTACGCCAGGCTGAGTTCCCTTAGCTAGACTCCCATCACTCCGTGGAGGACCCCTGGAGGAACTGCAGAGGCACTTGGAACTTCCTCCTGGTGGGTTAGCCCTGTTAACAAGTAGCTCCAATTGTTTGATACATGTATGTAATCGTACCATGCAGAGCACTCCAGCGTGTGTGTGGCGGGTGGGGGGGGGGGCATGTTTCTCCTAACACTTTTTTACCTGTTGTCTAAGGTCACTTGTCCCAAGTTCCTGGATGGGTGTGATGCAGAAAGAGCCCAAGATTTACCAGGGTGGAAGATGAGACAGGTGTGGTAGAAAAACTGAGTCACAAGATATGAGTTCCTGTCCCGACTCCTCCATTGGAATGGCCTGTGACCTTGGGGAAGTGTCACAGGCCACGTTCTCAGGAAAGCAGGTTCTGAGACAGAGCTTCATGGGTAGGAGGTTTATTGGGGAGCACTGTCAGGATCAACACCTGTGGGGGAGTGCAAAAAGCAGAACTGGGCAGAGGAGGAAGTGGGGACAGGGATGCAGCCACAACAAAGGCCTCAGCCAATCCCAGGAAAAGCTCAGAGTTCTCCTGAATTATGGCAAGGAGCTAGGCATTTATGCTCCTCCATCAAGCAGTCATGGCATGCAGACCACCACCTTGGAAGGACACACGACCTTAGACATGGTGGCTCTCTTCAGTCAAGGGCCATTCCCAGGAGAGGGACACAGCTGTGCTATCTGTCGGCCACCAGTGTACCTTACAGCTGGGAAATGATGCTTCAGTGCTAAAGGGGAGGGATGGAGGTGGGCAGTGCCCCATAGCATTCAGTTCAGCAAGTTGCTTCCCCTCTCTCGGTCCCAGTTTGTCACCTGTAAGTTAAGTGACACAGATGAACTCTAGTATCTCTTCCAGTTCCAGGGCTCTATGAATCCACCAGCCATCCCTGCTGCTCCACCACCACCCCCTTCCTATTAAGCTATCCCCAGTTTGACATCACACCCCATCCTAAAGTTTGCAGTGGCTCCTCATTGACTATGACACAGTCCAAACTCCTGAAGTGACTTGCAAGGCCCTCTACAATCTAGCGCAATGCATCCCTACAGCCTCCTTCCTCGTTAGTTATTCTGCACCATGAACACTGTGTTTCCATCATGCTCTCCTCTCCTTTTCTCTGCTCTTTAAATAAAGATGTGTCTTTTATCCATTCATGAACAGGGTATAGTGGAAAGGGTTTGGAGCCAGACCTCAGTTGGAATCCAACTCCAGCTCTCATAAGCTGTGTGTCATTAGGCAGGTCACTGAAGCTCTCTGAACCTATTTCCTCCTCTTTGTATGGTCGTTTTGAAAGGGAAATAAGATAATGTAGGTGAAGTGCCTAGCACAAAGCTTAGTAGAGCTCAATAAATGTGAGTTCTCTTCCCTCCTCCCTTTATTGAAATGGCTGAACCCAAACAACATAATCCAATGATTAGTTTCAAAAATACTTTAGAAGAATAAATGCTGTATGTAATTTGGCACCTTTCTTGCTAATCCTTCACTCAAGAAAATCAAATCATTCTGAATTCTTAATCTGGTACCAGATGAATTCCCAGTCTATGTTAGACTGCTCCCTGGACTGCGACTGTCAGTGTCCAAGGCCTCTCGGCCCTAGTCATAAGGACATGAGAACATAGACAACTTTTTATTCCCTTTGCCAAGAAGCATCAGCCAACATCACCTGGGAACTTGTTGAAAATGTACATTGTCAGCCACCATCACCCCAGATCTGTGATCAGAAGACTCTGGGGATGGGCCTGGTAATCTGCGTGTACCTTGGATGATTGTGATGCTCGCTGGGATTTGAGAACCGTCACTGCTCTAGGGCTTGAGGCTCATCTTGGGCCACACGCCCCAGGGTCCCCTCCACCACCCTCTCCCCACCCAAGAAGAAGAAGGCATGACAGCAGAAGCTGGAGAACTCCAGAAGAGCTTGAGCTTTTGCCAGGAGGCCTTGGGGTGGCCTGTGCTCTTTGACAACTGTAAGACCCTCAGGAGCAGGTTGAGGAGCTCCACCCATAGCCCCACCTCCTAGAACTAGAATCTTCTCCAGATCACATGGTATAGTCTCCACCTCTGCACAAGGCCTGGCAAGACCAGAGACCCCTGACCTTCAGGTCTACTCTGCATAGCCCCTAAAGCAGTGGTTCTCAACGTGGGGGTCCCAGACCTACAGCATCAGCACCACCTGGGAAGATGTTAGAAACACAAATTCTCAGGCCCCACCCCAGACCTACTACAGGCGATTCTGATAAAGGCTCAAGTTTGAGAACTACTGGCCTACACTTTACAAATGAATTTAACTTAGTTTGCTTTTTAGGCCAGATGCTGTGTGGGAGGCCGAGGTATGTGGATCATTTGATGCCAGGAGTTTGAGAGTAGCCTGGGCAACATAGTGAGACACCGTTGTTTGTACTAAAAATAAGAAAAATTCCCGAGTGTGGTGGTGTGCATCTATAGTCCCAGCTACTCCAGAGGTTGAGGTGGGAGGATCGCTTGGGCCCAGGAATTCGAGGCTGCAGTGAGCCGTGATCACCACTGCACTCCACCCTGGGCGACAGAGTGAGACTGACTCTTGAAAAAGGCCTTTAAAACCTTTCCATTCTCTGGCTACTTCTTCTTTACTATACAGGAGATAAAAAGTAAGACAAAGACATGCTGATGAGAGGATCTAGAAAGCCATGCTTCCTAATCAGAAGAAACTCCCTTTCCACTGTTCTCTTTGGAATTGTCTGTTCTGACAATTCGTTTTGAATGGGACCTCTGGCTGGTCCAAGTTGGTTTGCACTTTAATACTTATTTCTCCAATGGCTTGTTGCTACTGGTAAAAGCCTTGGCACACAAAACAGAACACTTAGACTATAATATAAACAAGCATTTCGAACAGAGATTTAAACCAGTTTCATGACAGCCACTGGCATGGTGTGTTTTACAGTTCTGATTTCAGTTCCAGTGTGAAAGACCAGGGATTTCAGAAAATAAAGAAAATAAGAGGCAGAAGTGGGGGACCCACTCCCCAGCTGGCAGATAAGTTAGAGATCTAAACAGATCCAGTGAGTTAAATTACTCAGGCCTTTTTATAGTGAAGACGACAGGGGACGGGGCTTGGGCATGATTCAGGTGAGGAGCTCTCCCTGAGGAAGGAGGAGTGGGACACGGCAGGGCGGCTGAGGGCATGCATAGGAGACACCAGGGCCTTCAGAGGCTCTGTGGGTGAAGCCTGGGAGGGCAGAGCAGGGCCCAGGGTCTTAGGCCTAAGGTCTGAAAAGTGTGGGCCTGATAAAGACTACCCTCCCCAGCCAGAGCGATGCAAGTGGGCAAGAGGTATGCCCTGAAACCAGAGGTTAAAGACTTGCTGGGGGGAGAGGTCAGAGCTCACCCTGTGTACCTGCCAGTCTGAGGGGAGATGACAAGAGCAAAGTGCTAGAGTCTCCCTTCACCTCCCTCTCAACGCCTTGCACCCAACCAGGTCTGCGTGTGCCCCTTCCCCTTTTCCCAGTTGGCAGGAAAATATCACAAAGGCCAGATGAGCCCCTGGGGCTCCATACCGCTGTCCAGCTCAACGCTAAGCGGAAGGCCTCCCTAACAAGCTACTCTCCTGCTTGAGTTTTGTTTGTTTAAAAGGAACTCTCCCTTTCTTTATCTTCCTGGAATCTCCTCAGGGGCTCGAGTGGACCTGCCCCAGGGACATGGGTCTTGGCTGGCACAGAGCATGTGGGCTCAGTGGTCTCTGTTTTTTCATCTTGACAAATCTGGGTGGCCTGCCTCCTGGTTCTTACCTGACAAAGATCTCAGAGCATCTTAGGGGGATGGAAAGGGAAGTCCCAGCTACCATGAGGATGACAAGACAGGCAGGGGAGACCTATGGTAGGGAGAAGGGAGCTGCAGACCAGGCAGGGGTTTGTTAGCTCACTACAAGCTTCTCTCCCTGGAAGTCCTTCCTGTTGGTGCCAGCTGGCCACTCACAGGCTTCTGCAGTGAGTAAGGAGATATACTCTCGGGGTGCGCAGTGTTCAGAGGGGAAGAAGGCACTTGCCTCGCCTATGCACAAAGGACTAGATGAGTAGCTTGTTAGCTCATCCAGGTCGGGCTTATCCCAAGTGCATGTGTATGTGGGGTGTGTGTGTGTGTGTGTGTGTGTGTGTGTGTGGTGGGGGTAAGGAACATTTAAATGGTATGATACTAGATTATATGAAATTGCCAAAGTCCTCAAATGGTACACTCAAAATTTGCATGATTCATTGTGTAAATATTTTACCTAAGAACTGTAAACAAACAATGATCTCCAATAATATGCAGACTAAAGTGTTTCAAGGTAAGTGTCCTCATGTCCAACTTACTTTGAAATGCATCAAAAAATTAGATGGACTGTTGGATGGATAGAAGAATGGACAAATTTGTGATAAAGCAAATATAAACTATAACTTTTAACATCTAGTCATGTCTATATAGACGTTCACTGTACAGTTATTTCAATTTTTTTGTAAGTTTGAAAATTTTCCATAATGAAATATTGGCAAAAATAATATTGTATTTGTCAGGGCAGGTATGGAAATTAGTATCATTCTTAAAGATCTAAGTGTGCAGGCTGTTAGATCTTATGACAGCTACTCTTAATTTACTAATCTGACCCCTAGAAAAAAAAACTTGGAAAATGACAGAGTACTGTAAACTCAAATAGTGGTCCTAATTTCTGCCACTGTGCTAAATGTGGAATATTTTCCTAAGCAGATTGACATAGCCTCTGGTATAAGGTATGCAGCCATTATTTCAGCAAATGTGTTCTTTTCATACTATTTGAAAAAGAAGGTCAGAAAAGTTCTCATTCATATGGGACAGACAATAATATATATTAGTCATTTTGCTACATGGCTCTGGCCCTGTGCCATAATACAGAAGAGATCTGAATATCTCAAAATCCCACAGAACATCACCTGGATTCACCATATCATAGGAATCACGCTAACCAGACCAGATGAGCAAGAAGTAGCTTGCACATTGGTGGCCTTCGCAATGCACACTCACTCACAACATGGGAGATAAACCCTATGAAGATTGAGGGGCCAGGCACATTTTTTTAAGTTGCTGTTGTTTAGGGGCATATGGAGCAATCCCATCCATGATAAAAAACAAATTATTGCACCTTGCACCACTCACAAGGAAGAAAAGTGCAACATCTGGAAGGCCTCATTGGGTTCTGGAAGCAGTATATTCCTCACTTGCTAATACTGCTCTGACCCATACACTGGATGACGTCAGACAACATATACTGATTGACAGCTTTGAGTGAGACTCAAAGAAGTGCTCTGCAGCAGATCTATACTTCAGCGTAAGCAGCTGTGCTTCTTGGGCCATATGACCAGAATACCCTGTGGTATTAAAGGTAGTAGTGGTGGGAGAAGATGCTATGTGGAGATTATTGTAAACCACATGGGATAATCACAATACAATCTACAAGGCCATGCCATCTTCAGAGGACAATTACATGTCTTGGAAAAAAAATCCTCTGATATGCTTTTGGGTCCTGGTATAAATGTGGCAAACTGATGATGGGACATTATGTAAACATGTGGCCACAACTACTCATCATGAGGTGGGTTTGATCAAATGCACCAAATCCGAAGTGAAATGGACCTAGCAATAAGCTATTATAAGGAAGTGATAAATCCAGCACAAGCAGGACCAAAGGATGCAAGCAGCCAAATAAGCAGGTGGCCCAGTCTCCATGTCACCCACCACGATTTCACCAGTATCTCTTCCTAAGGTCACACTTATGATATATGGGGGCATCCCTCATGACTAGGTGACAAAGGAGGAAATGCCTGCAGTTGGTTCATGGATGGATTTCCATGGTGCATGGCTGTAAGCCAAAAATGAATGGTAGCCACATTACAGCCTCACTCATGATGACCTTCAAAGAAGATGAGACAGATAAAGGCCACTGTAGCTGAGACTGTCTTTTTTTTTTTTTTTTTTTTTTTGAGACAGAATTTCACTCTTGTTGCCCAGGCTAGAGTGCAATGGGTGCGATTGTAGCTCGCTGCAACATCCACCTCTTGGGTTCAAGTGAATCTCCTGCCTCAGCCTCCCAAGTAGCTGGGATTGCAGGCATGCACCACCACGCCCAACTAATTTTGTATTTTTACTAGAGACAGAGTTTCTCCATGTTGGTCAGGCTGGTCTCAAACTCCTGATCTCAGGCAATCTGCCCGCCTTGGCCTCCCAAAGTGCTGGGATTACAGGCAAGAGCCACAGCACCCGGTGAGACTGTCCTTTGGGCTTGCATCACAGATCAACTTCTCCTTCCACCCACTCCTGCTTCCTTCCTCTCTCTCAGTAATTGTTGAACCAAAGGTTTCTTCTTAATGAATCATTACGTTCGTTAACACCATCTCAGAGTGCTTCCTACTGCAACAGTACCAGTTTTTCTTTTACTTCTCAACTTGTAAAACCTCTTTGTATATTAGGAATGTTATTATATGTGGTAGATATATTTTCTATTAGCCTTTTGACTCCTTGTTCACAGTTTCATTTGCAAAACAATTCATTTTTTTTGTAAGTGAATCTGTTAACCTTTCCCTATTATCTACCAAAAGATAATGACTTTGCCCAAACATGGTAGCACATGCCTGTAATCCCAGCACTTTGGGAGGCTGAGGCTGGTGGAACACTTGAGCTCAAAAGTTCAAGACCAGCCTAGGCAACATGATGACAGCCCCGTCTCTACAAAAAAAAAAAAAAAAAGATAATGACTTTGATGTATAGGCATTAACCTGAAAGAAACCATGGTATATTGTTAGAAGAAAGTTGCAGAATAATATATTTAGCAGCACTTATCAAAGTCTTCTGGTTATAGGACTCACTAAATTTCTCCTTTGAAAATAGATTCAATAAGCATATGGTGGGGCAAGGAATCAATATTTTGTGTTTTTGTTGTTTTGTTTTTGAGATGGAGTTTCTCTCTGTCGCCCAGGCTGGAGTGCAGTGGTGCAACCTCACCTGACTGCAATCTCTACCTCCTGGGTTCAAGCGATTCTCCTGCCTCAGCCTCCTGAGTAGCTGGGATTACAGGCACCCACCACCACGCCTGGCTAATTTTTGTATTTTTAGTGGAGATGGCATTTCACCATGTTGGCCAGACTGGTTGCAAACTCCTGACCTCAGGTGATCCACCCGCTTCAGTCTCCCAAAGTACTGGGATTACAGGCGTGAGCCATCACGCCCAGCCAGGAATCTATATTTTAACAACTACTCAAGGCAATTCTATGATCAGATAAGTTTGATCACAAAATATCACTACATTTTTGTAATTTAAAAAAGGGGAGAAGGAACTCTCTATTTGTGTGTGTGTGTGTGTGTATTTGTACATACTACAGAGAAAAGTGTGTTAGAATACATATCAGATTCATATTGCTTTCCTTAAGTGAGTGGAACCAGAAGAAATTAAAAGATTATGACTTTATTTTTATCCTTTTGTTATTTTTATTACAATGGACATGAATTGCTATGACTGTTTTTAAAATCCAGTAAAATTTTAAAAGCCATTTGAAATTGTCTTTTTTCTTTTACAAGAATGAAATATAAAAGGAAAAGAAGCTTTCAGGAGAACTGTCTTGATTCTTGGCTAAGCATTCTCTGCCAGGTCCACCACAGCATCAGGAATTCTCCCTGTATCAAGGGAGCTATACCTGGACAGCGGTTGATGAGTTTTACACCCATGTAACCATGAAATAGTTAACAAGAGTTTCTACGTTGTTAAAATTTTGGTTCACACCAAAAATAGTTTATACAGGTTGTGTAACAGCTGCTGTTGCAATTATGTCTAATGGAAGGTTTTGATTCACACCAAAAACACTTACATGTGTTTTGAGTGGCTAAAACTTCTGGTTTCCTAGGAAATAACTACACAAGTCTCCCCCTGGGGACTCTGAAATCATCCTTCTTACTCTTGCCTGGTTCACTGCCTTGGAAACATTCAAAACAGATTGCTGATCTTCTAGGCACTGGGATTATAAGACTTGCTTGTACCTTTTATTTAGAAAAAATGTTTTTCTGATTATACAAGTAATTACAAGCTCACTGTAGAAAATTGTAAAAAGATAGAAAAGTATAAAAAGAAAACAGAAGAAGAATTACTCATAACCCTACCACTCAGAAGCAACCACTGTTATGCTTTTGACATATTACCTTCCAGTTTTGTTTCCATGCACTTTTTACATAGTTGAGCTCATCCTAGACATATAATTTCATATATTGCTTTTATCATGCAATGTAATAATATAAGCAATTTTTTATAAACCATGCTTTTATAACATTCCACTTTATATAGATGCACTCTGATTTACTTTATTATTCCCCTTTAATTCACATTCAAGTTGTTTCTATGGTAAAGAAACAGTGAAGCTTATATCTTTGGGAATAAAAGTATCTAAATTGGAAAGCATATCCCACGTCTAATGCTGGTGATAGTGTTGCCTAACAACTGTACTCCAAAAAGGTACTCACGAATTTTCACCTTGTAACCATTACAGTGAATTCCAGGACATCTTAAGCCCACCGATTAAGAGGTAGCTCTCCTGAAAACAGAGAACAAGGAAACAAGTGAAATCATAGCTCCAAAGACAGGGAGGACAGTCATGTTATCCTGAAACCCAAATATACCAGACTTCCAGAACAATGACAACAATGGTATCCATTATGTTTAGCCAAAACCTTTATGTACCTATTTCTATATTGTGCTTTGTTCTTATCTGAAGTGTTCAGTCAAAAAACTTTTCCACTTTGTTTGTTCTGGCAGAACTCTTTTAAAGGGAGAAGGGCCAGAAGACACCTTGTCTAGCTGAGCTGTGTGCTGCCATCAGAAAAATTTCACTAAAACTGAAATGGTGTTTTTGAAAATCACGCTGGCAATTTAATTAGGGCTAAAGACTCGTGAGGTTTAGAAGGACATGTACTTTCTCATTCTAACTTTACACCACTTCAAACCTTTCTCAAAAATAAGACCACAGTTGCTTTAAATACTCAAGAGAAAAAGGTGTGGCTGTATAAGAAGTAGGTGAGACAAGATTAGTAAAATGTTGTAATTTTTGAAACCAGGTGATGGATATGGATTATATTATTCTCTGTACCCTTGAGTTTGCTGAAAATTTCCATAATAAAAGAGAGAAACAAAAATGTATAAGACATCCAAAAATTTAAAGGAAAAATAAAATGCGCATAAGACCCCATAGGAATGGTAACATTTGACTTTGTTAGGGCTAGCATTTTCTTAATTGCAACTTACTTTTTAAAATAACTAGGAAACCTACGCGAGCCATAAAAAACGATGAGTTGGTGTCCTTTGTAGGGACTTGGATGAATCTGGAAACCATCATTCTCAGCAAACTGACCCAAGAACAGAAAGCCAAGCACCGTACGTTCTCACTCATAGGTGGGTGTTGAACGAGAACACGTGGACTCGGGGAGAGGAACATCACACACAGGGGACAGTTGGGGGGCGTAGGGGAGAGACAATGGGGGGTGGGGAGGGGGGGTGGGGAGGGGATAACATGGGGAGAAATGCCAGATACAGTATGCACCTAAAGTAAAACAAATAAATTTTAAAAAATAATAACTAGGAAACCACATAACAAGTTTTAAGGGACACATTTGGTTATGTCGTTTCTTGCTTATAATAATTTAGCTATCTGTAACAAAAATCCTATCAGTCCCTAAATAATTGATGAACTGATATTGCATTGGCTTAGAAATTGTAATTCAGTTAATGACTACTGCCTTTCACATCTTGCCTAAGGAAAAGGCAGATGAATGTTGGAAACAGATGCTCGGTGCAGCAAAAAAAAATTAGCACTGAGACAAAGGATTTTTTAGCAACACAATTTTCCCTTCCTGGACTGCAGGAAAGGTACCTTGCTAGCCATCGTGCCACGAGATTACAATGAACAAAGGAAAACAGACAAATGTATTCCTTACGCATTTGGGGTTGTCTTTACTGCTGTGTCTAGATTTCTGTTGGCTGGAGCCAGACCTCACAATCTAAACTAAAACCCGATTGGCTATCAACTTAAAATTTTTCCAAATAGGTTAAAGCAATGGAGAGCTGGGACATGCCTGTGAGCACGTCCAGAACAGATATCTTGGTTAAAGTACAAGGACATGGAATGTACTATGTGCCTGTAAGCATGGCATGTTTAACAGCTACATAGGATAGGGCTTAACAAAGGCCTAATAACAAAGTTATTAGCACACTTATTCATTAACAAGAAAGGAAACTTTAAAAAGGACCTTTTCTACTTCCCACAATTCACTCCTCTTTTACTTTATAATTTTCCTTTTTAAACTTTTTAAACATGTTTTGGCTTAGTTGTTCTGCCTGAATTTTTAAAAGAAAAAGCTTCTTTCTTTTCTCTTTACACTATTTCTTTCTTTAGTTTTACATCCTGTCTCTCTCTCTCTCTCTCTCTTTTACACACACTTTGTGTTACCATCTTTTCGTATACTTTTTCTTTCTTACTTTTTAATATTTTGCTGGGTGGAGGCGGGACTTGCCTTGGGCTGCACTGCTGGTGCTGCTGGTTTTCTTCCCTGCTGGCGCAGGTGCCACACCTGTTTGCCCCACAAGATTGCGGGGGCCCGGCCTTGGACCATCTTGTTGCTGCTGCTGCTTTCTGGCCTCTCCCGCCGCTGCCGCCAGCAGGTCACTCGCCACTTCTGGTGCCACTTGGCTACTGCTTACTCCCGGCCCTGGTACCGTCCCGCGCACTGCCGCTCACAGCAGCCTGGCCTCTGTGCGCCTGTGACCGCCGCCTCCCTGGGCCCCCCCCAACGGCGGCTGACCCAGCCACAGGCACCGCTGCAGCCGCCTGAGGGGGCCTTTACTGGGGCTCCTCCAGAGCAGTCTTGGCTACCTTTTGCCCTTCTTTTTCCAAGGCAGGATTCTAACTATCGCTCCCCACCCCGCCCTTTTGGAGGTCTCTCTCACTCCTCTCTTTAAGTAAAAATTGTGTTGCTGAAAGATCCTTTGTCTCAGTGCTAATTTTTCTTTACATCACGGAGCATCTATTTCCAACATTGAACATGACTGACTTCACAGTTTTGAGAAACCATCTCACTACCATCTGTTGCACACAGAAAGGCAAATATTCCTCAGCATGGGCAAAGCATGGCCTTTCAGTGGCCTGTGGTACATGGTGTCCATTTGATGCTGGCTCCCTCAAAAGAACCAATTATTCTACCCAGTTTATCCAAGTCTCTCTCCAGCCTCCCGCACATGATATTATGATATATATCTTTGCTGGTCTTCTTCCCCTCTACAATGTCAATTATTTCAATGTCAAGGCTATGTCTTATTTTAGTTTTGTTTTCATAGTGGTTGGTACAGTCTCTGGAAAGTGCTAAGGAACATGCATGTATAATAAATGTACAAAAGAATAAATGTACAAAGCACTGGAACTGGAGTATGCAAAAGGAAGGTTAAGATCTGGCTTATATTTCTTAGTTGTTACAGTCTTAAGAAAGTTTCTTAACCTATGTGACTCTCAGCTATGAAGTGGGAATTACAATGCCAAACTTTCCTACTTCACAAGTGTTATTTCAGGACTCAAAATCAACTTGAAGTAGTGCATATGAAAGTATTTTGGAAACCAAAAGGAGGGAAGGCCACCTGTGTTGTGTTAAGGAGAAAGGCAGCATAGTGTGGTGTTTATGGCCCCTCTCACTGGGTTGTGGTGAGAATAAAATGAGGTGATATATGTAAAATACTTGGAAAATTACCTGGACAAGTAACCTTTCAGAAACGGTAGCAGACCTGATTATTCTCTTGTATGTGAAAGAGTTCAATTCGACTGGAGGTGATGGGATTATATGGGAGCCAGCAATATGGACCAGATGTCCTTTAAAATGACCACTTGACCTCCATGATGTCATGGTGAGTGATTTGGAATCCTTGTCTAAATAACATCAAACTTATACAGTCTCTTTATGACTGGCTGGTGCCCTCACTGGGCCTGAGAGTGGCTCCTCCATGTATGTGTATGCATATGAGTGTATATGTGTGTGTGTGTGTATATATATATATACACACACACATGTATATATGTGTATGTGTGTGTGTGTGTGTGTGTGTGTGTGTGTGCATGTAACTATGTATATGTGTGTGTGTTTATATGAAGGCATTGTACTGGGGCCTGAGTATGTTCCCAGCTGTAGTGCACACATCTCTGTGTTTGTCTCTGTATACACGGTGTGTCTTAGTTTGTTTGGGCTGCATTAACAAAATACTTTAGAGTGGGTAATTTATAAACAACAGAAATTTATTTCTCACAGTTCTATAGGCTGGGTAGTCTAAGATCAGGGCACTAGTAGATTGAGCGTCTGGTAACAACCTGCTCCTAGATGGGCACCTTCTATGTGTCCTGACATGGTGGAAAGGCAAAGGGACTTACAACCTCCCACAGGCCTCTTTATAAGGGTACCAAATCTCATTCATGACAGCTCTACCCTCATGACCTAATCACCTCCCAAAGGTCCCACCACCTAATACCATCACCTTGGTGATTATGTTTTATCTTCGTCTGTTCAGTTTTACTATAATGGAATACCTGAGAACTGGGTAGTTCGTAAAGCAAAGAAATTTATTTGCATCTGGTGAGAGCCTCAGGCTGCTTCAACTCATGAAGGAAAGAAGGGGAAGTTGGTTTATGCAAAGAGAGCATATGGTAAGAGAGGAAGCAAGATGGCGGGCAAGTGCCAGGCTTCTTTTTTTGAGATGGAGTCTCACTCTGTCACCCAGATTGGAGTGCAATGGCACGATTTCTGCTCACCACAACCTCCACCTCCTGGGTTCAAGTGATTCTCTCATCTCAGTCTCCCCAGTAGCTGGTATTACAGACACCCACCATCATGCCCAGATGCCAGGCTCTTTTTAACAAGCAGCTCTTGAGGGAAGGAGAATAGAGCCAGAACTTGGTCACTAGCCCCATCCCAAGGCATTAATCTATTCATGAGGGATCGCTCCCATGGCCTAAACACCTCCTACAAGGTCCCATGATATGGTTTGGGTCTGTGTCCCCCTCAAATCTCACTTTCAGTTGTAATTCTCAAATGTTGGAGGTGGGGCCTGGGGAAGGTGATTGGATCATGGGAGCAGTTTCTCAATGGTGTAACATCATCCCCCTAGTGCTGTTCTCATAATAATGAGTGAATTCTCAGGAGATCTGGTTGTTTAAAAGCATGTAGCACTTCCCCCTCTCTCTCTTCCAACTGCTGTGGCTGTATAAGACATGACTGCTTCCCCTTCACCTTCCACCATGATTGAAAGGTTCCTGAGGCCTCCCGAGAAGCCATCATGCTTCCTGTACAGCCTGCATAACCATGAGCCAATTAAACTGCTTTCTTTATAAATTACCCAGTGTTGAGTATTTCTTTATAGCAGTGTGAGAATGAACTAACACAGTCCACCTCTCAACATTGCCACATTGGGGATCAAATTTCAACAAGAGGTTTAGAGAGAGGACAAACATCCAAAACCTAGCATTCTTCCCCTGGCCCCACAAAAGTCAAGTTCTTCTCACATGCAACATATAATCACTTTAACCCAAGAATCCCAAAAGTCTTAACTAGTTTTAGCATTGACTCAAAAGTTCAAAGTCTTATCTGAGACTCATTAAGTTCCTTCCAGCTGTGAGCCTGCAAAATTTTAAAAAAGTTATTTACTTCCAAGATTCCATGGTTGTAAGGGCACTAGGTAAACATGCCAACTTCCCACAGGGAGAAATTGGCCACAAGAAAGGGGTAACAGAACCCACACAAGTCCAAAACACAGCAAGGCAGACATTAAACCTTAAAGCTCCAAAAAATCTCCTTTGACTCCATGTCCCACATCCTGGGCATGTTGGCGGAGGGGTAGACTTCCAAGGCCTCAGGCCACCCCTCCCCATGGCTTTGCTGGACACAGCCCATGTGGCCACTCTCTCAGGGTTGAGATCTAATGTGAGCAACTTTTCCAGGCCGAGGTAATATGCTGACAGTTGTTTTACCATTCTGAGAGTCCAGACAGAAGCCACACCCCCTGCAGCTCCACTAGACATTGACTTAATGGCAGACTCTTGCTGGTAGCTCCACTCCTGGGTCAGGTTTCTGCCTGGGCACCCAGGCTTTCCAATACATCCCCTAAAATCTTGGTGGAGGGAGTCACACCTCTATAGCTCTTTCATTCTGTGGACCTGCAGAATTACACTCCATATTGACATCACCAAGGCTTATGGCTTGTGCCCTCCGTAGTGGTAGCAAAAGTATTTGAGGCCACTGGGGCCATCTGAACCACAGCTGCTCCCGCCAGAGTGGGCCAGATTTGGAGGGCATTTTTTCGTTATCTTGACTGGATCTCTTTTAGTTTTGCTAATCTCTTTACTAAAGAGTCTCTCAGCTCCACCCTCAGCTGTACCAAATGGCCACTGACTATTTTAAATTTAGTCTTCTCATATCCTCCTTTGAGTCTGCTTTATCATCATGCTGATTTCCTCAGTAATAATTTGAATAAACCTTTGCATATGCCCACTGTTTTTTTTAAGCATTGATTAGATAATACTGGGTATGTAGATTAACTTGACCTGCCTGGGACATGAATATATGAATATCTGTTCTACAAGCACATGACTTTAGTAAATTATTATGAGATGTTAAATGACAGAAAAAACTATAGATTTAGTAACTTGTCTCCACTGAAAAATCTGTTAAATACTCAGTTTTATACATTTTTTTTAAGAGACAGGATCTTGCTCTGTTGCCCATACTGGGTGGTGCAATCATCGCTCACTGCAGCCTTGAACTCCTGGGCTCAAGCAATCCTCTACCACAGCCTCCCCAGTAGCTAAGACTACAGGGATACACCACCATGCCATGCTGATTTTTAAAATGTTTATGTTTTGTAGAGACAAAGGTTCACTATGTTGCCAGGCTGGTCTTGAACTCCTGGCTTCAACAATCCTCCCATCTGGGCTTCCTAATTTATAGAGACAGAAAGTACATTATTGGTTGATTAGGAGTGGGTGGTCACATGGGGAAGAAAAGTGAAGTGACTGCTAATGGGTACAGGGTTTCTTTTAGGGAGGATGAAAATTTTCTAAAATTAGATTGTGATGATCGTTTCTCAACCCAGTGAATATATTAAAAACATTGGTGTGTATATTTTAAATGGGTTAATTTTTTAATGTGAAATACGTCTCCAAAAACTGTTTTAAGAAAACAAATTTGCATGACGCGGACATGATCCCAAGGCTAATGGAACAAGTCATATCAAATATGATGTGACTACAGATATATCTGTGTTAAAATAAAATAAAATAAACACTCTCTTCTGGTGTATAAGAGAAGGCAACTTACTGTACTAATTCAGTGTTTGCCCTCCCATCTATGTATAATGAGCATTGAAAAATGGAAAGCACAGTTAAACAAATAGTTAAGTGATACAGAACCTGTTTGGGTCTTGAAAAGCTGTTTGCCCTAATTAGTCTGGTGCTCCTTGGGAATAAATAGGCATTCAAATCTCCCTATGCCATACTGTAAAGGGTGTGTAAGTTCAAATACAAACAGTCATCAGCAATTTTTTAGAGCTATTTTTGCTTTTTCCTACAGAGGGGGAAATGGAGCCCAATCATACGTGCTATTTATAAGCACTCTTTTTTACCTCCAATGGACATTACTATGTTTTCTGCTTTTGCACTCTGTTTTCCCAACTTCACTATCTTACTCTGTCGCTTTTCTCTAATCTTTTCACAATCATGTTATAATAGCACCTTACAACAACCTTGGGCCCAATTTTTTCCCTTGAGTTCTTCTTAGCTGCTTTTCAAGCACACAGTGAACTACTGCAATCAAGTGGTTTTGATTTATTTTTTCTACCTCCTTTGCCATATGTTTAATGCTAGTTGGTTTGTATCATTAATCTTGTAATTAAAATCTTCCTTGGCTGGGCACAGTGACTCACACCTGTAATCCCAGAACTTTGGGAGGCCAAGGTGAGGAGACTGCTTGAGCCCAAGAGTTTGAGACCAGCCTGGACAACAAAAGGAAACCTCCATTTCTACAATTTTTTTTAAATTAGCCAGGCATGGGATGTGAAATGTTATTGTCATGATAAGCCTTTTAGATAGCCTATAGTCCCAGCTACTGTTGCTGAAACAGAATCTCGCTCTGCTGCCCAGGCTGGAGTGCAGTGGCACAATCTTGGCTCACTGCAACCTCCACCTCCTGAGTTCAAGTAATCTCCTGCCTCAGCCTCCCGAGTAGCTGGGATTACAGGCGTGCATCACCATGTCCAGCTAGTTTTTGTATTTTTAGTAGAGACAAGGTTTTGCCACGTTGGCCAGGCTGGTTTCAAACTCCTGGCCTCAAGTGATCCACCTGACCTGGCCTCCCAAAGTGCTGGGATTATAGACGTGAGCCACTGTGCCTGGCCCTCATTTTCACTCTCTTAATGGTATAATTTGATGGTGACAAGTTCTTAATTTTAATATATTCCAATTAATTAATATTTTCCTTAAATAGTTAGTGTTATTTTTTGCCTCCCATTTAAAAATATTTGCTATTCCAAAATCATGAATATATTTTATATTATGTTCTAGAAGCTTTATTGTTTTGTCTTTCACATTTAGATATACAATTCACCTTGAAATCACTTTTGTATAGGTATGAGACTGTGGTCAAGATTCATTTCTTCCTTCATTCCTTCTATTAGACCCAGCACAATTAACTTAAAAGAACTCCTTTTCCCACTGCTCTGCAGTGTTATCTTTGTGATAAATCAAATGTCATATGTGTGTGGACCTATTTCTGAACTGTGTTCTGTTCTATTTGTCCACTTGTCTGCCCTTTTGAAAAGACCACAATCTTTATTAATTTAGTTTTATAAGCATTGCTATCTGTGTTAATCTTCCCTTTGTTCTTGTACTTTAGGATTGTCTTGGCTATTCTTGGCTCTTTGCGCCACTTTCTAAATTTTAGAGTGAGCGTGTCAATTTCCACCCCCCCAAAAAGAATGTGCTGAGATTTTAATTGGACTATATTATGTTTTATAAATCAATTTGGGCAGAACTCAAATCTTGGCAATATTGAGTTCTTTACCCCATGAACTTAGTAAATTCTTCCATTTACTTACATCTGCTTCAATTTCTTTCACTAATAGTTTGTAGTTTCTCGTGTAGAGGTCTTGTTAGACTAATTCGTAGGTATTTTATGTTATTCTAAATAGTATTTCAAAAATTTTTTCATTTACAATTACTTGTTTCTAAGTATATTGAAATAAAATTAATCTTTTACATAATGACTTTCTATTTAGTGAAATCGCCAAATTAACTTATTAATTAGAGTATCTATCTGTAGATTATTTTGTCTTTCTACATACATACTCACCGCAGTCAATACACTTTTCCATGAATATGTGTGCCTCTGTATATGTATGTAATACAAATGTCCACTGGGAGACTGCAGCAGAGATGTCTCTCATGTGACTATAAACTAGTTTATTCACTATATTTATCACTGAGCATTCACCCTGTTCTTTTCTCCTTTTCTGAATCTCATTTGTCTACAACTGCTGCCTGATGAGTTACTCAGAAAAGCATTACCACTGATACCACCTATAGTGTCAAGTAGAATGTCTCTGCATGCTTCAAAAATGCTCACTCTTTAGGATATCAAACCGGTACTGGGTCCCGTGAAGAGGCAAAGGGGCTTTTCCTATTCCATATTACACTGTGTTGCCTTAGATCTAAAGCTAACCCACTTGTGCCCCAGAATTTCAGAGCCTTTCTTGAATGTTCCCTGCCATTTCCAGTTATTTCATCCTTCTCTAACCACAAGGGGTCACTCAGTCCACAGGGCTGGGGACACATCCTATAGCATCATCACCTCTGTTCTCTTCTTCATCTCTTTTGGTTCCTCTCCTCAGAATAAAACAAAAAGAAAAACAAAAAAAAAAAAAAAACAAACAAACAAAAAAACTACGTCTCATAGTTTACAAATGGTAACAAATGGATACTAGTATGTGTAGAGTGGAGGGTAGACAGGGGAGCTCAGCTGCAGCCAGCAGAAGAGTTCCCATGATACTTCAGCAACAGTAAAATCTTTGCAGTCTTTTGATTTAAATGATCCTTCCTTAAAATGGCATGTGTGTTTGGTGGGGTTGCAGTCACAAATACAGACATACCTTGCAGATATTGTGAGTTCAGTTCCAGACCACCACAATAAAGCGAATATTGCAATAAAGTAAGTGACACAAATTTTTTGGTTTCCCCAGTGCATATACAGGTTATGTTATGTTTACACTATACTGTAGTGTGCAATAGCATAACATCTAAAAAAAAAAGTACATGTCTGAATTAAAAACAATGTATTGGGCCGGGCGTGGTGGCTTATACCTGTAATCCCAGTACTTTGGGAGGCCGAGGCAAGCGGATCACATGAGGTCAGGAGTTTGAGACTAGCCTGGCCAACATGGTGAAATCCCATCTCTACTAAAAATATAAAAATTAGCCAGACGTGGTGGTGCATGCCTGTAATCCCACCTACTTGGGAGACTGAAGCAGGAGAATCGCTTGAACCAGTGAGGTGGAGGTTGCAGTGAGCCAAGACCATGCCACTGCACTCCAGCCTGGGCAACAAGAGTGAAACTCCATCTCAAAAAAGAAATAATTTATTGTTAAAAAATACTATCATCTGAGCCTTCAGCTAGTCATTATCTTTTTGCTGGTGGAGGGACTTACCTCAATGTTGATGGCTGCTGACTGACCAAAGTGGTAGTTGCTGAAGGCTGGGGTGGCTGTGGCTGTTTCTTAACATAAGACAAGAAACGAGTTTGCCATATCGATTAACTTTTCCTATCATGAAGGGTTTCTCTGTAGCACGCAATGCCATTTGATAGCCATTTACCTACAGTAAAACTTTCAAAACTTGGAGTCAGTCCTTCAAAACCTGCTGCTGCTTTATTAAATAAGTTTACATAATATTCTAAATCTGTGTTTTCTTTTAAGAATGTTCACAGCATCTTTACCAGAAGTAAATTCCATTTCAAGGAATTATTTTCTTTGCTCATCCATAACAAACAACACCTTGTTCATCCAAATTTTATCATGAGATTGCAGCAATTCAGTCACATTTAGACTTCACTTCTTAATTCTAGTTATCTTGCCATTTCCACCACATCAGCAGTTATTTCCTCCAGCAAAGTCACGAACGTCTCAAAGTTGTCCATAAGGGTCGGAATCAACTTCTTCCGAATTCCTGTTAATACTGATATTTTGCTCTTGTTCTATAAATCACAAGTGTTCTTAATGGCATCTAGAATGGTGAATACTTTCCAGAATTTTTCAATTTCCAAAATGTTTTCAATTTTCAATTTTGCCCAGATCCATCAGAGGAATCACTATCTACAATAGCTACAGCCTTATGAAATGTATTTCTTAAAAAAATAAGAATTGAAAGTCAAAATTACCCTGCAGAATGGATGTTGTGTTAGCAGGCATGAAAACAACATTTATTTCCTTGTACATCTCCATAAGAGCTCTTAGGTGACCAGGTGCACTGTCAATGAGCAGTCATATTTTTTAAGGAATCTTTTTTTCTGAGCAATAGGTCTCAACAGTAGATTTAAATTATTCAGTAAACCATGCTATAAACAGATGTACTGTCATCTAGGCTTTGCTGTTCTATTTATAGAGCACAAGCAGAAATTTAACATAATTTTTAGGGCCCTAGGATTTTTGGAATGGTAAATGAGCATTGGTATAACTTAAAGTCACCAGGTGCATTAGTCCCTAACAAAAGAGTCAGCCTGTCTTTTGAAGCTTTGAAGCCAGGCATTGACTTCTCTCTAGCTATGAAAGTGCTAGATGGCATTTTCTTCCAATAGAAGGCTTTTTTCCCCTGCTATATTGAAAATCTTTTGTTTAGTATAGTCACTTTCATCAATGACCTTAGGCTCTCTGGAAAACTTGCTGCAGTTTTTACATCAGCACTTGCTAATTCACCTTACACTTCTATGTTTTATAGAGAAAGCTTTGTTTCTTAAACCTTATAAATTAGCCTCTGCTAGCTTCCAGACGTTTCCTCCGATGCTTTCTCACATTTCTCAGCTTTCACAGAATTAAAGAGAGTTAGGGTCTTGCTCTGGATTAGGCTTTGGCTTAAGGGAATGTTATAGTTGGTGTGATCTTCTATTCAGACCACTCAGACTTTCTCCATATTAGCAATAAAGCCATTTAGCTTTCTTATCATTTATGTTTATTGGAGTAGCACTTTTATTTTCCTGTAAGAACTTTTCCTTTGCATTCACAGCTTGGCTAAATGTTTAGCATAAGAGGCCTAGCTTTCAGCCTATCTCAACTTTTGACATACCTTCCTCACTAAGCTTAATCATTTCTAGCTTTTATTTAAAGCAAGAGATATGTGACTCTTCCTTTCACTTGAATACTTAGAGGCTATTGTAGAGTTATTAGCTGGCCTAATTTCAAAATATTGTTGTGTCTCAGGATATAGGGAAGCCCGAGGAGAGGGAGAGAAATGGAGGAACACCCAGTCGGTGGAGCAGTCAGAACACATACATTTGTGGATTAAGTTTGCCATCTTATATGGGCATAGTTTACGGTGTCCCAAAACAACTATAATAGTAACATCAAAGATCACTGACCACAGATCACCATCACAGATATAATAATAACTAAAAAGTTTGAAATATTGTGAGAATTACCAAAATGTGACACGGAGATATAAAGTGAGCACATACCATTGAAAAAATGGTACTGATAGACACTGGGTTGTCACAAACCTTGAATTTATTAAAAAAAAACAGAGTATCTGCAAAGTGCAACAAAGTGCAATGAAACAAGGTATGCCAGTATGTAGAAACTAGGATTATAGGGCCAGGCACTGTGGCTCATGCCTGTCATCCCAGCACATTGGGAGGCCAAAGCGGGTGGATTGCTTGAGCCCAGGAAACCAGCCTAGGCAACATGGCAAAACCTCATCTCTACAAAGAAGTACAAAAATTACCTGGATATGGTGGCACATGCCTATAGTCTCAGCTACTAGGGGGGCTGAGGTGGGAAGATCACTCCATCCTAGGAGGTTGCAGCTTGGGTGCCAGAGCGAGACTCTGTCTCAAAACACACACATACACACACACACCAAAAAAAAACAAACAAACAAAAAAAAAAAAACTAGGGTAATAGGAGAAAGGCTATTTGAATGTAACTGTAAACACAGACTGGGACTCTTAGCATAATGACTGATGGGAGTTATTTTTGGATGCTAGAATGATGCAGGCTTTCCTTGATCTAATACTCTATCCACATGGATTTAAAGCCCTTCCCATCTTCAATGAAAGAACTAAATAGAATAGATAACAATCTGGGTGAGAGACTGAAACAAAGAAAATGCAGGAGCTCAGAAGAAGAGAGAGGCTTAAGAGCAGGAGAGGCCCGTGGAAAAATAGAGTTGACTCCAAGAAGGAAGATCGTCCCCTAGGGAGAAAGGTGACTACATGGATGGTTCCAGGAATTAATACAACAGTTCGAACACGTAGGCCAGGTGCAGCGGCTCACATCTGTAATCCCAACACTTTGCATCGCCAAGGCAGGAAGACTGCTTGAGCCCAGGAGTTTGAGACCAGCCTGGGCAACATAGCGAGACTCCATCTCTACAAAACATTTTAAAAATTAGCTGGACATGGTGGCTCACAGCTGTAGTCCCAGCTACTCAGGAGGCTCAGGTGGAAGGATCACTTGAGCCTGGGAGGTTGAGACTGCAGTGAGCAATGATCGCACCACTGCACTCAGCCTGGGCGACAGAACAAGACTCTGTCTCAAAAAAAAAAAAAAAAAAAAAAAAAAAAAAAGATTCAACACACCACACACACACACCCTGTTAGCCAGAAGAGCTGCATAGTGTGGAAAAGCTAATTCCAGTTCTGAAAGAGATCTCTTTCTTGCACATTCTTCTGGGCTCAGGGCAAGTGACTAATTGGCTAAGAGAAGTAAGATTTATCTTTTTGGGAAGGAATTTGTCGTGCTCCATTTGGGTATTCAGAACATAGTAAAGAAGTTACACCTACCAACTCTGAGTG
Organism: Ateles fusciceps; assembly: GCA_036589455.1. Lineage (NCBI taxonomy): Eukaryota > Metazoa > Chordata > Mammalia > Primates > Atelidae > Ateles > Ateles fusciceps. The sequence continues at coordinate 56,396 of JAZHEH010002239.1, forward strand.
TTTGGCTTTGAATGGCTTCCAGGGAAGCTGCTGTGTTGGCAATGTTCTCCATTGGATGCAGAGAACAGAAGTTTCACGTTTGATTCTGATGCCCTTAGTCATCTTTAGCCCCAAATTAGGTCCTGTGTCTACAGTTATTTCCATACCCAAATGGCTAATACCACATTGTAGAACTCTCAAAACTATGGGACTAGCATTCTTGAGGGATAAATTAGTTGTTTCTATTGCCCTTGCCCAGGTTATAATGTAACATACCTTAAATCAGTACTCATTTATGCTATTCTTCAAGCAAAATACATATTCCTCTGGAGGTAGCTTGTATAATTTCTTTTGGGAGGCCTTGGGTCTTTCCATTAATCAGTCACTTTAGCTTGCATTCTGTCCATTGTCCTTTCCTCTGGGTCTTACTCCTAGTTGGAGGCCAGCCGCAATTTCTTCTATTTCTCATTCAGAAAAGTATCCTATAGTTTTGGACCTAGATGGCCCTGAACACTTCATCCAAGATAGTTTCAACAGCCTTAGATATGCCTTGTGAAAAACAGCATCAATATCTTAATCTTAAACTCAAGCCTATAGAAAATATTGTATTGATTCATAAAATTAATATATAAGTGCTATTGCTAGTAGCACCTCTCAGCATTGGTAAGTATACAGATAAGCAGTACACATCAAAAGGCACACCATAAACATATTCTCTCTAAGAGTCCGTTTAAAGCCAAGAATGATATTTTGTAATAGGATATTGAATCTCACCTGCAGGCAGACTTATACTGGCAATAAACCTGTGGACAGACTTGTACTGGCAATAACTACATACATATATTCTCTCTTCCTAATTGTCCTGATAACCACAATCCTAATGTAAAAAGAATGGTAAATACAAGTTTTGACGAGGTCCAAAATGTTAGGACAGAAGCCTAAGCAGGTCATCACTGCCTGAAATATCTATCAATAGGCTTTTTTTTTTGAGACAGAGTCTCACTCTGTTGCCCAGGTTGGAGTGCAGTGGCATGATCTCGGCTCACTGCAACATCCACCTCCTGAGTTCAAATGATTCTCCTGCCTCAGCCTCCCAAGTAGCTGGATTACAGGCACCCCCACCATGCCTGGCTACCTTTTTTTTTTTTTTTTTTTTTTTTTGAATTTTTAGTAGAGACAGGGTTTCACCATGTTGGCCAGCTGGTCTCAAACTCCTGACCTTGAATGCTGAGATTATAGGCATGAGCCACTGTGCCCAGCCATTTCGGCCTTTTTGGCCAATCCCTAAAGAGGCAGAGAATGACCTGGCTATCTGATCATTGAATTATCCCATTTTAAATCTGGTAACTCCAAGTCAGTTCATAAAAAAGTTTCAGAAATCTGTAATGCCCATTGAACCTCAAGAAGATCCTTAATTCCTATAATTGGTGAACAGAGTCAGTTGATAAGAATAAAAATCTTTTGAAAATCTGAGATCATCTCCAGTTGTGGCATAATATGCCCTGTGTAATCCAGGACTGGTGGAATTGGCATTTGCCAATGAATACTTTCAGGTTTGCATTTTGCAAAGGGTTCCATATTAAGAGCAGTTATCATTCATTCTCCTCCAAATTCCTGGCAAATATAATTATACCATTTAAATAAAGTAATATCACCAGGTAATTCCAATTACCAATCACCTTTTCCATCAACTGCTCGAATATAGTAGCCCCCTCCCAAAGATACCTTGGAGGAGACTTTTGGACTGATACATTCCCACAAGACAGATAAAAGCTTTCTTTTCATTGCTCACTTCATCCATAGGAATTTAATAATATTTATACTTTCAGTACAACAAATATTAACTCACTACAATATATATGGTAGTTGATACTTCCTTTACAGATGTGGAAACTGAAACACAGAGGGATTAAGTGACTAGCCCAAGTACATACACTAGTTACTGGTGGAACTGAGATGTGAATCCAAATATAGAGTCTTAAGTTTTACTTTTCAATATTACTAGATAGCTTCTTAAATGAGTAAAGATTATTGCAACTGCATCTTATGCTTGCCACCTTGAATATACCCACATCCCATTGACAGAGGGAGAAAACCTTACTCTTGGCTTAGAATTTCCTCCTCAATCTCACCATCCTCTCTTTAGGTAATAGTGAGTTTTCCTAACTAAACCCTCTGGATTTAACCTAGGGGACCAGGGAGTATTCTCATCCCGGATAAAAATATGGGTTGGGGCAATGGGACAATGCCAAGAGAGTTGTAAAAACCATCATTAAGCCAAAATAGGAAAGGGTAAAAATCTATACATCATTATCATAGCCATTGGCATATAGGCTCTGCCAAGTCTACCACTACTGGTTTGCAAATACAGTGGAATTGATAAAAGAACCATTTGAGAAGTTTGAGAAGGCAGTAACTGAGTTGGGAAAGAGATCCTTTAAATAAGCCTGGGACTTGAATCAACTGTAAGTTAAATATGAACATGATGGCATCACCAATATCTTCTATGGAAATCCAACACCTTCAAATCCTGTGTGCTCACCATTAATGTCTCAGGACACAATGTTTTCTCTACAATATTTACACATACACTTTAGCCTGATGGAATTGCCTAAAACAACTGTTTGTTTTAAAAAATGAATTTCACTGACACACTCTACATGCAGAAAATATATGAGAAAATTGTTAAAGAACCCAGTCCTTACTTTTCAAAAATTGGCTACAACCCAGAAAGTAGTATTTGCTCTAATTTCTAATTGAAATGGGAAAAATATGCTGGACTTTGCTAGAGTAGTATTTGCTCTAATTTCAAATTGAAATGGGAAAAATATGACTATCAAATGGATGGAAATTAATATATAACTATGACATTGCTTAAAATACACTGCATGAAGCTTTGGATTCCATCCTGAAGGAGGAAAACTGTCTAATTTAGCTATAGAAGTTTAAGTGTAAGACTAATTAATGACAATGCATCGTATAAGCTTTAGATGAAAAGATATTTTGTGGATCATTTATTTTGTGGAAATTTGTAACAGACTATGTCAGTTTCCTACCAAACAATTACTAGTCCCATCCCTTGCTGGCAGAGCTATCATTAATTACATACAAGCCAAAACACCAAATAATCGCTTTTTTTTTTTTTTTTTTTTGAGATGGAATTTTGCTCTTGTCGTCCAGGCAGTGGCACTATCTCAGCTGACTGCAACCTCTGCCTCCCAGGTTCAAGCAATTATTCTGCCTCAGCCTCCCAAATAGCTGGGATTACAGGCGCCCACCACCACTTCTGGCTAATTTTTTGTATCTTTAGTAGAGATGGGTTTTCGCCATGTTAGGCAGGCTGGTCTCAAACTCCTGACATCAGGTGATCCGCCCGCCTCAGCCTCCCAAAGTGCTGGGATTACAGGTGTGAGCCACAGCTCCCAGACAAGTAATCACTTTTTTAGCTTCCTTGGCAGATAGGTAATGAGCATGTGATTCAATTTTGATGGGACTTTTAGGAAAGATTATTCATCCATATCAATATCCATGCTTTGGAGGAAATACCTTCTTCTTTGTTGGAAATGGTCATATCTGCATATGATAGGTGGAAATGCTGGAGCAATTTTGCAACCATAATGGAAGACATCACTGATATTCTGAGGATAGCAAAAACCTAAATATAGAAAGCACTTGAATTTTGGATGATATCCATTGAACTGCTAAACCAACTCAGGAACCATCATGCTTCTCTACTTCTTACTATGTGAGATAATAAATATATTTATTGTTTATATCCTTTTAGATTGAGTATTACACTATTTCCTGTTTTGGGCTGAGTTGTGTCCTCCACAAATGTATATGCTGAAGTCCTAAATCCCCAGAACCTCAGAATGTGACTGTACTTGAAGATAGGGACTTTAAGGAGGTTATTAAGTTAAGATGAGGTCTTTAGGTGGGCCCTGATCCAGTATGACTAGTGTCTTTATAAGAAGAGAAAATTTTGACACAGACAGGTACAGAGGGAAGATAGAAGACGATGTGAAGATACAGAGAGAAGACAGCCATCTACAGGCCAAGAGAGTCCTCAGAAGAAACCAATACTATGGACACCTTGATCTGACTTCTTGCCCTGGAATGTGAGAAAACAAATTTCTGTCTGTAAGCCACCCAGTCTGTGATGTTTTGTTACAGCAGCCCTAGGAAACTAATACATTGCCCCCTAAAGCATCATAACTGATAAAGAATGTAGTTAACAATTAACAATTTATAAGACTGACACTCTAAATATGGAAACAACTTGACCAAAAGTGACAACAGATTTTTTTGGAACAATTTAAACAAAGTTAACATAAAAACAAAACAAAAACAAGGCCAAGTGGTGGGCTTCCACCTTAAATGACTATAAAACAGGACAAAATACACAAAATAATGGTTTTCATACATTGAACAATAGGCAGTGCAGGGCAGCTATCTCTAAGAGAAAGGAAAAAAAAAGGGGGGTAAGTCTAAAACTTCCTAGCTTACTGCCTGGTAATATCCCTGAATTGAGGATATAGAAAATTCAAAAGAGAAGGAGACACCTAGAATTTGAAGGGCACAGTACTGGGCATGAGAGAGCTGAAGTCTGGAGGTTGGGGGGAGAAGGAAGGGAGGGAGGGGAGCAGGGGCGGGGAATAGAGGAGGGAGCGGGGAAAGCATGAACACTGGAGATCTGCAGAGAGTTTTCCTTAAATCTTATAGCTGAGTACTGATTATACATGTGAGGAAAATACAGAGTCTGGGATGGAGGAGTGGTGGTGTACAATGGAAAGGAGTAGGAGGAGCAATCCTCAGAGCTCACTTGGGATGAGGAACAATTTGTATTCCCACTAGCCAGAGTGGAAAACTCCATAATTCCAGGGCACCAGGAACCACAAAGGTATTACCTCAGTAGTGGGGACAAACTAACTCTAGACTAAGCTGCTCTGATCTTACCCTAACAAAGTTTAAGAGAAGGCCTCAATAGTATCCCTAGGATTTTCCAAGTAATTTAACAACATCCCTAGACAAACTCAAAAAAAATTAAATAAATTTTAAAAATCCATTACTCATTAACAAAATATTCAGAATGGCTGACATTTAATTAGAAAAATTACTTGGCATACAAATCAACATGAAAATGCAACCCATAACGAGGAGAAAAGTGACTCAATTTAGAAAGACACACTAAGGAAACATACGATAAGAATTACTAGGCACTGACATTGAAACAGCTATTATAACTATACACCATATATTCAAAAAGGTAGCGGAAAGTGTGAACACATTAAGAGACATGGAAGACCCAAAGTGCACTTAATCAGAAAAATACAATTTCTGAGATGAAAAATACCTTGTATGGGAATAACAGCAAATTAGATATTGCAGAAGAAAGATTAGTGAATTTGAAGACACAGCAAAAGAAAAAATCGTAATAAAATACAGAGGAAAAAAGAGACTAAAAAATTGATAAAGCATCATTAAGTTCTGTGGGACAACCTAAAGCAGTCTAACATATGTATAATTAGAGTTCAAGAAAGGAACAGAAAACTATTTCAAGAAAACAATGGCAGAAACTATATGATAAAAATCTGTAAGTCCACAAATCCTAAAAGCTCAGTGAATCTCAAGCACAAGAAATATGAAGAACAATACACGAAGGCATATCTTAAACTGTTTAAAGCCAGTGATCCAGGGAAAATCTTAAAGCAGCCAGAGAATACATTCCATTCAGAGACACATTACTTACACAAGACAAAGATAAGAATGACAGTAGATTTCTCATTCGAAAACAATGCAAGCTAGAAGAGGAGGGGATAAATATATTTAAAGTAGTGAGAAAAATACACTGTCAACTTACACTTAGGCAAAATATCTTTCAAAACCAGTGTAATAAAAACATTTGCAGACATACAGGAGCTCAAAGAGTATGTCATCAGTCAACCAAAATTTCAAGAAACATTTTGCGGCAGTGTACAGTGGTTCATGCCTGTAATTCCAGCACTTTGGGAGGCTGAGCCAGGTGGATTACGAGGTCAGGAGTTCGACACCAGCCTGGCCAACAGTGAAACCCTGTCTCCACTTAAAAAAAAATAAAAATTAGCCAGGTGTGGTGGCAGGTGCCTGTAGTCCCAGACACTCAGGAGGCTGAGGTAGGAGAATCGCTTGAATCCAGGAGGTGGAGGTTGCGGTGAGCCAAGATCGCACCATTGCACTCCCCAGCCTGGGCAACAACACCCACACCAACAACAACAAAAAGAAACATTTGGCTCCCATCACAAAATGGCAGAGTAGGCACCTCCAAATATCTGCCTATTCACAGAAACATTATTTTAAAACTGCAGAGCTGTCAGAATCAACTTTCTCAGAACTCTGGAAATCAGTCAAATGTTTACAGCAACCAAGCAAACACTGAATCAAGAGAAAGGTAACTTTAAAATGCTAGGAAACACTTTTGGTGTTTTTACTTGCCCTTGTCCCTCCCCCTTCCCTGCTCTACAGCGGTCTTGAAGACAGCAGTTTATGTTTCCATGCACATGCCTAAGACAGGACGATGCTCAGAAAAGACCTGTCAAGACCTTGTTTTCAACACTTGCTGATCTATAGGCTCAGTGTAAGTGAAGTGAAGGCTGAGGCAGAATTATAAATGGCCTAGCTAAGTTTTAAAGAAGGGTCCAGCACAGAACCAATTATGACTGGGGAAGGTTTATTTTTGTTTTTTGATTTTTTTAAACTCCTGGCATTCAGGAGAACCTCGAGTCAAATCAGATGGAATACAACCTAAGTCTTCAATAATCAAGATTAACAAACCCTGGAGAAGAGGGAGAAAATCTGATTTCCAGAGTTACCACATTATGATATTTGAATGTACAGTTTTCAACAAAAACATCACAAAGCATACAAAGAAACAGGAACATATGGCCCATTCAAAGAAGAAAATAAATGGACAGAAACTGTCCTTGAGGAAAGCCCAGACATTGGACTTTGCCTTAGTCCTTTTGTGCTGCAAAAAAAAAAAAAAAAAATTAAAAAAAAAACTACAGACTGGGTAATTTATAAGCAGAAATTTATGTCTCACAGGTCTAGAGGTTGGGATGCAAAGATCAAGATACCAGCAGATTTGGTGTCTGGTGAGGGCCTGGTATCTCTTGCTGTTCCATATTCCAGAAGGGGAGGAACCATATGTCTTGACATGGCAGAAGGGCAGAAGAAAGTAAACACACCTCCCTCAAAGCCTTTTATATTGGCCTTATATCTCACCCATGAGGGCTTTGCCCTCATGAATTAATGACCTCTTAAAAGCCCCACTTAATACTAACACATTGGCAATTAAGTGTCAACATATGAATTTGGGGGAGATACCATTATTCAAACTATAGAAGGCTTACTAGACAAAGATTTTATTTTTTTTAATTGACAAAATTGTCTTTATGAGTGTATAACATGGTGCTTTAAAATATGCAAACATTACAGATTGGTTAAATTGAACTAAGTAACATATATGTTACCTTACATACCTAGCATTTTTTGTTGTTGTGAGAACACTTAAAATCTATCATCTTAACAAGAGACAAAGGACGTGAACAGATACTTTTCAAAAGAAGACATTCATGCATCCAGCAAGCATATAAAAAAATGCTCAACATCTCCAATCAATAGAGAAGTGAAAATCAAAACCACAGTGAGATATCATCTCATACCAGTCAGAATGGCTATTAATAAAAAGTCAAAAAATAACAGATGCTGGCAAGGTTGTGGAGAAGGGGAACGCTTAGGCACTGTTGGTGGGAATGTAAATTAGGGCAGCCATTGTGGAAAGCAGTTTGGCCGATTTCTCAAAGAACTTAAAGACAGAATTATTATTTGACCCAGCAATCCCATTACTGGGTATATACCCAAAGGAATATAAATTGTTCTACTATAAAGACACATGAATGTGCATGTTTGTTGCCATACCATTCACAATAGCAAAGAAGATGGAATCAACCTAAATTCCCATCAGTAGTAGACTGGATAAGGAAATGTGATCCAGGCCAGGCACGGTGGCTCATGCCTGTAATCCCAGCACTTTGGGAGGCCAAGGCCGGTGGATTACCTGAGGTCAGGAGTTCGAGACCAGCCTGGCCAACATGGTGAAACCCTGTCTCTACTAAAAATACAAAAATTAGCCAGATGTGTTGGTGTGCATCTGTAGTCCCAGCTACTTGGGAGGCTGAGGCAGGGGAATTACTTGAACCCGGGAGGCAGAGACTGCAGTGAGCCGAGATTACGCCATTGCACTCCAGCCTGGGCAACAAGAGTAAAACTCCATCTCAAAAAAAAAAAAAAAAAAAAAAGGTGGTACATATACACCATGGGATATTATGCAGCCATAAAAAAAGAATGAGATCATATCTTTTGAAGCAACACAGATAGAGCTGGAGGCCATTATCCTAAGCATACTAATGCAGGAACAGAAAACCAAATATTCTCACTTATAAGTGGGAGCTAAACATTGAGAACAAATGGACACAAAGAGGAAAACAATGGACACCCGGGCCTACTTGAAGGTGGTGGGTGGGAGCAGGGTGAAGATCAAAAAACTACCTATCGGATACTAAGCTTATTACCTGGGCGATGAAATGATTTGTACACCAAACTCCCATGACATGCAATTTACCTATATAACAAACTGGCACATGCATGCCAAAACCTAAAGTAAAAGTTTAAAATATATATAAATAAAAAAAATATACGCAATATAATAGTTATAAATATATTGTGAAAAAATATGCAAAAATGTATTTTTAATGAGGCAACAGATGAGAATATTACATGGATTTTAAGTAATAGTTAGAAATGTATTTTGAGTTTAAATTTAAAAAATAGAAATTAAATAGAATACTTCTACAAACAATAGGTCAAATGAGAAATCACAAGAGAAATGAGAAAATACCTTGAGGTGAACACAAATGAAAACACAACATAATAAAACTTATGGGATGCAGTAAAAACAGTACTCAGAGGAAATTTAAATAGCTATAAACATCTACATTAAAAATGAAAAAAACAGCTGATCATGGTGGTTCGCACCTGTAATCTCAGCACTTTGAGAGGCTAAGGTGGAGGATCACTCAAGGCCAGGAGTTTGAGTCTAGCCTGGGAAACACAGTGAGATCCCATCTCTTTAAAAAAATAGAAAATTTATCCAGATGTGGTGGCACACACCTGTAGTTCCAGCTACTCAGGAGCCTGAAGTGGGAGGATTGCTTGAGTCCAGAGTTTGAGGCTGCAGTGAGCTAGGATCATGTCACTGCACTGTAGCCTGGGCAACAGAGCAAGACCCTGTCTTTTAAAACAAGAAGAGGAAGAAAAAGAAAGATAAATATTAAACCCATAAACCAACTTTACACTGTAGGAAAAGAACAGCAAATTAAATCTAAAACCAGCAGAAGGAAGGAAATAATAAAGATTAGACATGGATAAGTGAAATAAAAAGAACAGAAAAACAATAGAGAAAATCAACAAAACCAAAAGTTAGTTCTTTAAAAAGATGAGCAAAATTGACAAATCTTTAGCTTAGACTTGACAAAAAGAGAAAATACAAATTACTAGTATCAGAAATGAAGTGGAGATATTACTACCAAATTTACAGAAATAAAAGTACTATAGCAAATATTATAAACAACTGTATAGCAATAAATATGATAACCTACATAAATGTACAAATTCCTGGAAACATAAACTGTCAAACTGACTTAAGAAGAAATAGAAAATCTGAATAGAGATATAATTGGTAAAGAGATTGTATCAGTAATCAAAAATCTCTCAAAAAATTCTAGCAATAGATGACTTTACTGGAGAATTATATTAATACGAAACATGTAAAGAAGCATTAATACTAATCCTTCTCAAACACTCCCAAAATATTGGAAAAGAAGAAACATTCCCAACTCATTCTATGAGGCCAGCAGTATCCTATTACCAAAGCCAGAAAAAGATACCACAGTAAGTGAAAACTATAGACCAATATCCCTTACAAATTTGTATGTGAATATCTCAGAAAATAATGGCAAACTGACTGAGCAGTATATTAAATGGATTATACATCATGACCAAGTGGGATTCATCCCAGGAATGCAAGAGTCATTCAACATAAGAAAATCAATCAGTATAATAAATTACATTAATAGAAAGAAGGAAAAAACTCACATGATCATCTCATTTGATGTAGAAGTCAGTTGACAAAATCTAATATCCTTTCACGATTAAAAAAACAGCAAACTAGGAATAAAAGGAAACTTCCTCAACATGATAAAGGGCATTATGAAAAGCCCACAGGTAACATCATACTCAGTGGTGGAAAACTGAAAGCTTTTCCCCTATGATCAGGTACAAGACTAGGCTGCTTGGTTTTGCCACTCTTTTTTTTTTTTTTTTTTTTTTTTAATGCAGTCTAGCTCTGTCACCCAGGCTGGAATGCAGTGGTGTGATCTCAGGCTCACTGCAACCTCCACTTCCCAGGTTCAAGCGATTCTCCCACCTCAATCTCACCAGTAGCTAGGATTACAGGCACGTACCACCAAGCACCGTCATGCATCACACCTGGCTATTTTTTTATTTTTAGCAGGTACAGGGTTTTGCCATGTTGGCCAGGCTGGTTTCGAACTCCTGGCCTCATATGATTCGCCCACCTTGGCCTCCCAAAGTACTGGAGTTACAGGTGTGAGCCACTATGCCTAGCCATCTTTTTTTTTTTTTTTTTTTTTTTTTTTTTTTTTGAGGCCACTTCTATTTAACATTGTACTGGAAGTTCTAATCAAAGCAATTAGGCAGGAAATAAAAGGGCATTCAAAGTAGAACCGAAGTTAAACTATTTCTATTCATAAACAGCACTATCTTTTTATTTTATTATTGTTTTTTGAGACAAGCTCTCTCTCTGTTGTCCAGGCTGGAGTGCAGTGGCAGAATCTTGGCTCTTGCAGCCTCGACTTCTTGGACTCAAGTGATCCTCCTGTCTCAGTCTCCCAAGTACTTGGGACTACAGGTGTATATCAACTATATCTGGCTAACTTCTTTTTGGTAAGGACAGAGTTTGGGGGGTGGAGGTAGGGGTTGATTAGAAAGGGCAGCATGAGGGGATTTTTTGGGGTTGCTGGAACTTTTCTGTATCTTGATTGTGGTGGTGGTCACACAACTTGCATACATTCATTTAAACTCATAGAACTGTATACCAAAAAGAATTAAATTTACTAGGTATAAAATTTAGAACATGGAAAAAATATACTTTTATGAAATGAAAATGCAAGTCACAATTTGAGAGAAAATATTTGCAAAATATATATCCATAAAGGAAATTCTTTCTAGAATATATAAAGAATTCTTACAAATTAATAATAGGGAAAACAACTCGATTTAAAAATGGGCAAATCAGTTGAGTAGACACTCAACTAAAAAGACACAGTCGAGTGATAAAAATTTTATAGCCATAGTTTACAACTTTGTAAATATACCAAAAACACTGAATATATATTAAAGGGTAAGTTTTACAGTTTGTGAATTATATCTCAAGCAAAAAGAAAATATTCAAATGGGAAATAAGCACAGGAAAAGATACTCAACATCATTAGTCATTAAGACACATGCAAATTAAGACCACAGAGAGATACTACTTCAAACCCATTAGGATGGCTAAAATTAAAAGGACTGACAATACCAAGTGTTGGTGAGAATGCAGAGGAAGTAAAAGTCTCCTACATTGCTGGTAGAAATGTAAAAGTACTCGGAAAAGGTGTTTGACATATTCTTTATTTGTTTTTTGTTTTGTTTTGTTTTGAGACGGAGTTTTGCTCTTGTTGCCCTGGCTGGAGTGCAACGGCATGATTTCAGCTCACCGCAACCTCTGCCTCCCAGGTTCAAGTGATTCTCGTACCTCAGCCTCCTGAGTAGCTGGAATTACAGGCATGCGCCACCACATCTGGCTAATTTTGTATTTTTAGTAGAGACGGGGTTTCTCCATGTTGGTCAGGCTGGTCTCGAACTCCTGACCTCAGGTGATCTGCCCGCCTAGGCCTCCCACAGTGCTGGGATTGCAGGTGTGAGCCACTGTGCCCAGCCAGCATATTCTTAAAAAGTTAAATATGTACCTATCATCTGATCCAGCCATTTCATCCCTTAGGTACTTAGACAGTAGTATGTAAGTACTGTCTAAGTTACAGTAATAATTAATCATGTGATAGTGGCATAAGGATAGACATCTGTCTAAGTACCTAAGGGGTGGAATGCTATCTATAGTACTGGGCAAGCCATGCTTTGCATATCACCTGGGCTAGGCACATAATTGCTGATGTTTCTGTAAGTCTTTCAGGAAATTTCAGCTTTAAAATAATATGACTCAGATTTGTGTAATCTGTACACAAAATACATAGTACCCAGTTTAGTCAATTGGATAATGGAAGACAACTGGCATTCTCTGACAAACTCATTTTTCCAACCTTTTGAACCTTTCCAGGATGTTCTCCAACATTAATGTATCAAATTCAGAATCTTTCAGTCATCTGTACAGAAAAATGGAAATAAATCACCTTAAATAATAAAGATAACTTACTGTTCCTTGTAACCAAAAAGTCCAGAGTTAGGTGAGGTTTCAAGTGAGGCCTAATTCAACAGCTCAGTGATGTCATCAATGACCCAGCATCTTTTCATCTTTATTTGCTGCCTTCTTTGATATTCACTTCACTTTAAGGTTGCTATGTATTCCCTCCAGACTGACTTCTGGAGGCTTTGTTTCCTCATTCACATCCAAAAGAAAGCTAACACTTCCTCCTTTTCACCAAGGAAGTTTTTTATACTGAAGCCTCCAGCAACTGTCTCCTTAGACCAAATTAGCTTAAGTCAATATAGAACTGAATCTGGGCATGGAATCATTTCCCCTAAAACACACGGTCTGTGTTGGGTAACAAGAGGTAGCTACCTTAGTGAAAATCAGGACATTATTACCAAAAAAATAGAGAGATGAATGCTAGGTAGATAAAACAGCAAATGTTCACTACAATTGGGAAAAATACAGTTGGGATTTTATGGGCATAGTCTTTGTACATAAACTTATCCCTGCCCCTCCCCGCCATCCCCAGGTTGGCTTACTTTGTGGGATCCTTGTACCTCTTTATTCAGTGGTTTTCCTTTTGAGGGATTATAAGAGGACACAGACTTCCTTTTTCCTTGAACTTTTCATCATTTGTACCAGTCTCTACAGTCACTTCAGTTGTTCGAGGGCTTCTCTTTTTAGTGGCTTAGAAGCTTAGCATTTTCCTTCTCTCTTTTCCACATTATATTCAACATGAGAAGGAGCAAGGGGTGTCTGTCCTTGGGTGGAAAACTAGAGTTTTAGCTGCGTGTCTCTAGGATAGCCCATGCCTTCACTAGCTTGAGGTGGGTCTGATCTTCATTATCAATTGCTCCTCTTTTTGGCTGTCTTCAACAGGTATTTCCAGTCTTAAGCTTAGTAGATATCTTTTTCTCATATTCTGCTAAGTAGGAAGGAGTGTACTCTGTGCATCCCTGTAGCTCTTAATGCTTTCAAATGCCAGCTTGAGTCTTCAAACTTTTAGTCTTTCTAACTGAAGCTTTGCTTCCCTTGAGAAAACTAATTATTGTTTTTCATCATTGTCCTTCTTGCTTCTACATCTGGTATATGCCACCCTTGCTGTAGCTCAGTAGCATGTTCCAGTCCAAGTATATCAGTCTGTTTTCATGCTGCTGATAAAGACATATCTGAGACCAGGCAATTTACAAAAGAAAGAGGTTTAATGGACTCATAGTTCCATGTGGCTGGGGAGGCCTCACAAACATGGCAGAAGGTGAAAGGCATGTCTCACATGGTGGCAGACAAGAGAAGAGAACTTGTGCAGGGAAACTCCCCTTTATAAAACCATCAGATCTCATGAGACTTATCCATGATCATGAGAACATCAGGGGAAAGACTTGCCGTCATGATTCAATTACCTGTCGCTGGGTCCCTTCCATGACATTTAGGAATTGTGCGAACTACAAGATGAGATTTGGGTGGGGACATAGCCAAACCATATCACCAAGTTTCTGTGCTTTTTTCTCTTATGCTGGTATAGGGCTCCCTTGAGAACACCCTCAGTTCACTGTTCATGGTCCACAAGAGGTTAAATTGTTTTCCTCACCAACTGTTTAACAACTGGGCATTTTTTTTTTGAGATGGAGTTTCCCTCTTGTCGCCCAGGCTGGAGTGCAATGGCATGATCTCAGCTCACTGCAACCTCTGCCTCCCGGATTCAAATGATTCTCCTGCCTCAGCCTCCTGAATAGCTGGGATTATAGGTGCATACCACCACACCCTGCTAATTTTTGTATTTTTTAGTAGAGATGGGGTTTCGCCATGTTGGCCAGGCTGGTCTCAATCTCGTGACTTCAGGTGATCTGCCCACCTTGGGTTCCCAAAATGCTGAGATTATAGGCATGAGCCAATGTGCCTGGGCCAACTGGGCAATTTTTTCATGTGAAATGAGTAGAGTTTAAGCTGTAGGTGTTTTTATAACCAAGAAATCTGGACACATGCAAGAACATCTGCCCTTTTCTTTCTAGGCAAAGATTCAGTCTTTTAAATATCTTAGAGCCCTAAAGAGGAGCCCTAAAAATTACTTGTCATGTACTCCACTTTCTTCCTTTCCTTTTGTGATATTTCCCAAGGCTTGCAGAATAATACCCTCAGGGAATGCTAGTAAGACCACATACACATACTCTTCCTTCTCGAATAATTATCAAGCACTATATTTGCTGGCAAAAAAATGCGTGAATTAGTGAAAATATAGTAGTTATATACCAAGTGAAAAATCAAATTATGAGACATATGTAATATTATTCCTTTTCTGTAAAAAGTAACATATATTTGAATAAGCCTACCTACATAGAAAAGTCTGGAATTATACATACAAATTTATAAAATAGTTTATCTTTGAGATTGGGATAAATTTTTTTTTAATTAGCTACTTTTGACAATGATTTTTAAAATTGTTTCTTTCCTTCTTTTCTCTATTTCCCTCCTTTATTTTTTCATTTATTTATTTATTTTTCTTTGCACCACAATCATATATTATATTATTTAATAAACTTTTGATTTTGGAATAATTTTAGATGTACAGGAAAGCTGCGAAGATAGAACATGGTTTCAACTTCTCTTTATGTTATCACCTTACATTACGATGGTACACTTGTTTAAAGTAAGAAACCAACATTGGTACATTATTAACTAACTCCAGACTTCAATCACATTGACCAATTTTTCCATTAATCTTCTTTTTTCCTTTCCAGGATCCAAACCAATTGCATTTAGTTATCATGTGGCCTTAGTCTGCTCTGTCCTGTGACAATTTCTTTCCTTGTTTTTTTATGAACTTGATTGTTTTGGGGTGTACTGGTTAGGTATTTTGAAGAATGACCCTTAATTTGTGTTTATCGGCTATTTAAAAAAAAAATCATGATTAGACCAGGTTTTGAGTTTTTGGAAAAAATACCATAGAATTGATGTGTCCTCTTTACATCATACTGGGGTACATGGTATCAACATGACTAATCCCTGCTGATGTTCACTTTGATCACTTGATTAAGGTGGTATTTCTTGTCTTCTCCACATTCAAGTTACTGTTTCCCCCTTTCCCAGCATGTATTAGTTTAATAATAAAATATCTAATAATTTGTTTTTATTTATTTTTTATTTTTATTTATTTTTTGAGACAGAGTCTCATTCTGTTGCCCAGGCTGGAGTGCAAGGGTGTGATCTTGGCTCACTGCAACCTCTGCCTCCCGGGTTCAAGTGATTCTCATGCCTCAGCCTCCTGAGTAGCTGGGATTACAAGCATGCACCACCATGCTGGGCTAATTTCTGTATATTTAGTTAAGACAGGTTTTCATCATGTTGGTCAGATTGGTCTCAAACTCCGGACCTCAAGTGATTCTCCCACCTCCGCCTCTCAAGTGCTGGGATTCCAGACATGAGCCGCTGCACCCAGCCACTCATAACATGTTTTTAAAAGTAGAAAAATTATGCCAAGGACCAGATGACTCCCTGCAGATCAGTGGCTTCTTTGAAAAGATCAAAAATATTCTTTTTTTCCCCAGAGAACAGAGGAAAATGACCTACTGGAAATTTCTTTTTTATTTATTTTCCTGACAAAAATTATATTTCACTCATATTCTTTCCATCCTTCTTCTCAGGAATATAGGACTTAGTTTGTTGAAGCAGTTTGAGTGGTAATGGAAAGAGAAAGTTTCCACTTTGTTTTCTATCAATCCAGAAAGGAATGGCTTGAACTTGATTCTTTGAAGTAGCTTGAAGTATTCTAGGAGAAGCCTAGAGTACAGCTGCACTGACTGCACGTCCACATTCAGGGTTTGGTGTCACAGAACATTTTTCTGTTACCTTCACAATTGAAATAACATATCAAGACCTCATTCTGGTCGAAGTTTGAAAATTTAAATAATTGATGCTTTGTGAAGAAATTCCCCTGCTTCCCTAAAGGAATGTAGAAAAATGGCATTATTGCTCACGCACTGCAAATCTTTCATTTTAATCTTGAAAAAAAATGATTTTTTTTCCCCACAGAATACTATATAGTTTAAAAATGAAACTTGTTCTGGATCCATTATTTACTTCTTTGTAGGTCCTTAAATCTTTCTGAGACTTAGATTCCTCATCTATAAAAATTAGAATAATTAAAAATACTATCTACCTCATGCTACGAGGACTATTGTCTTTCTGTTAAAATGACACTTCTAAAAATTTTTATAGAGATGGGGTCTTCCTATGTTGCCTCGAACTCCTGGGCTCAAGTGATCCTCCCACCTAAGCCTCCCAAAGTGCTGGGATTACTGGCGTGAGCCACTGTACCCGGCAGACTCTTTTATCATTATGAAATGTGCTCATGTTCTCTATCTCCAGAAATACTTCTTGACTGAAAGATTACTTTGCCTGGCATTAATACAACCATGAATGCTTTATGTTTGTTGTTGTTAGGGCTTGCATGTGTATTTTTCCATTTTTGTACTTTCAATCTATATCTTTATACATAAAATGTGTCTCTTGTAAAGGAATATAGTTGGGTCTTGATTTTTTCCCACTCAGACAATCTTTGTATTTCGTTGGAGTATTTTGTTTATTTGTATTAATGTAAGTAATGATATATAGTCATGCACTGCTTAACGACAAGGACACATTCTGAGAATGGCATTGTGTGAACATTACAGAGGGTACTTACATAAACCTAGATAGTATAGCCTACTATATACCTAGGTTATATAATATAGCCTATTGCTTCTAGGCTACAAATCTCTATAGCTTGCTACTGTTTACACCAGCATTACCATAAACACATGAGTAATGCATTGCACTATGACATTATGATGGCTGCATCACTAGGTGATGGGAATGTTTCAGCTACATTATGGTATTATGGGACCACCATAACATTTGCAGTCCCTTGCTGACTGAAATACTGTTATGTAATGCATGACTGTAGCTGCATTTAAGCCCACTATCTTGCTATTGTTTTCTGTTTGTCCAATCTGTCAATTGTTTCTTTGTTCCTCTTATGCTATCTTATTTTGGATTAATTCAGTTTTTCATTATTACAACTTTGCTTTGAGTCCTCCATTAGCATTTTGTTTATAGCACCTTCCAATGTTTTTAGTGGTTATTCTAGAGCAACAGTTCTCAAACAGGAGTGATTTTGTTACCCAGGGAACATTTGACAATTTCTGGAGATATTTTTGTTTGTTGCATTTTGGGGGAGGTGCTACAGGCATCTAGTGGGTAGGGGCCAGGGATATCACTGAACATTTTAAAATATAAAGGTTAGCCATACACAACAAAGAATTATCCAGCCCCCAAAGTCAAAAGTGACCAGGTTAAGAAACCCTGGTCTAGAAATCCTTCATCCCTCATAATGCAAAAAATTATACAACAGTAAAGATCCATTTATCTGCTCCCATAATTTCTGCTATCATCATATATTTTACTTCTGCATATATTATAACTCCAGAAGGCATGGTTATTATTGTTAATTTAAGTAATAGATAATCTTTCATATTTATGCACATGTATACCCTTTCTGATGCTCTTCATTTCTTCCTGGAGTGCAGTTCTTTAATGTAGTATCATTTTCTTTCAGTCAGAAGGAAAAAATATTTCATACACTGCAGTTTTGATAGCAATGAATTCTTTCAACTTTTGTCCCAAAAATCTTTATTTCATCTTAATTTTTAAAGAATTTTCACTGGATACATAATTATAGATTAGCAACTTTATCTTAGATTATTTTAAAGATATGATTATACTATATTCTGGCATCCATGTATTGTGCTGTGTTGGAGTTTGTTGTTAGTCTTATTTTCATTTCTTTAAGGTCATTTGCCTTTCCCCCACACTCCCTCTGGCTCCTTTATTTATTTATTTATTTATTTATTTATTTATTTATTTAGACAGGGCCTCACTCTGTTGCACAGGCTGGAGTGCAGTGGCATGATTAGGGATCACTGCAGCCTTGACCTCTCAGGCTCAAGCAATCCTCCCACTTCAGCCTCCCACAGGTGTGCACCACCACAGCTGGCTCATTTTAAAATTTTTTATAGAGACAGAGTTTCCCTATGTTGCCCAGGCTGGTCTTGAACTCCTGGGCTCAAGTGATCCTCCTACCTCAGCCTCTCAAAGTGTTGGGATTACAGGCATGAACCACTTCATCCAACTCTGGCTGCTTTTAAGTTTTTTTCTTTATCCTTGGTTCAGAAGTTGGCTTATATTGTGCCTAGGTATGGCTTTCTTGTTTTTATCCTACTTGGGGTTTACTGAGATTCTTGGCTCTGTGGGTAGATGTCTGTCATTACTTTTGGGAAATTATCCGTCATTATCTCTTTGAATAGTTTTTTTCTGCCTCATTCTCTTGCTCTTTTCCTTCTGAGATTTTAATTACCCTTATACTGGCTGACAATCTCGTACATAACTTTCATGTTGTTTTCTCTTCTTTCCATTATTTTTTCTCTATGTACTTCACTAGTTTCTATTGTACTGTCTTTGAGTTCACTACTTTTCTGCTGTGTTCAGTCTACTATTAAGCCTATTCAAGGAATCTTTTAAAGTGAAATACACAAACATAAAATTAATAAAGTGTAAAATTCAGTGACATTTAGTACCTTCACAATGTTGTTCAACCACCACCTCTAGTTCCAAAAAATTTTCATCACCCCTAAAGTAAACCCATATCCTTTAAGTACTCACTTCCTATTCCCTTCTACCCACAGACCTTGGCAACCACCAATCTGCTTTTTGTCTCTATGGATTTATCTATACTGGGTATTTCATGTAAGTGGAAGAAAAAATATGTGACCTTTTGTGCCTGGGTTCTTTCATTTAGCATGTTTTTGGGATACAGCCATGCTGTATCATGTATCAGTACATTTAACATCTGGATCACTAGTGGGTCTACTTCTACTGACTATATAGATTATAGGTCACATTTTCCTGTTTCTTCATAAGTCTCATCTTTTGATATGCTTGTTTTGCAGCAGACAGGTCTAGGCAACCTTCCCCAAAATCCGAGGAAGCTGAGAGGCTGAAAAGGCTGACAAATCCAGTTTCTTAGAAAGAAATATTTAAAAGGGACTTATGAACAGAAGCCCTGTCTGTCTCAGGTGGCAATGAGACAAGATGGTGGACTCCTGTGCCATTACCCCTTAGATCTAGAGTTTATATAGCACAGGGGAGGGGGTAGTTCAGAAGGGTTATGTAGGACAATTGAAGTGTAATAACATCAAAGTTGTTTGACCTAAGGACAGGATTTATGGTAAGTACCTGCTCTTACACAAGGAACAACAGATAAACTTGAAATCTTAGAGACCTTCCTGGAACAGGGGTTAATCAGAAGCCAGCATGGTGGATTAGCTTCCATAATGGAGTTGGTTTAGCCTCCACAATAATGAAAATTGTGCATAAAATGACTATAAATTCTGATACCAATGATTTTATTCATCCTAGAGAGGAAAGGCTCTTTTGTCAGGAAAATGGGTGAGGAGCAATCACTTCAAACCAATTAGAAATTGAGCTAGGTTGGCACTGGGTTATGGGTTTAGTTCCACTCAGTTCTAACTAAAAGTCTTGAGGGCAAAATTTGAAAATAGATTCTTCCCTTTGGGAAAGAACCTTTTCTCTACCAGACTTTGTCTCCTATACATCATGAGACTGCAAGATATTTATCTCTGACTTTCCAGCCCATCCTCTTAGGCTCTAGTGCCACTCCAGTGCTCAAGAAAAGTCAGTGGGGGAGAAACCAAGGCGAGACCTGACTTCAAGTTTAAGGCTTCTCCAAATTCTGATCTTTCATGTCAGTTCATGAGGCTGTCAAAAGTTCTACTACTTTTATCTCCTAAGCAGAGTCTCTCTGCCTGTAGCAAAAAACAATTATCAGCCCATACCCAGACTTGGCAGATGTCCCACAGAAGGAAAGTGGTCATTAATCTCCACTAACATAGAAAGGACTTCTCTCTCCCCTCTCTCTGTATATATATATATATACATATATATATATATATATACACACATGTATACATATATACATATATTGTTGTTACAGTAGGAGGGAGGTATGTTCCTACCTTCTATATCCTGCAGGTTTGTACTCCATTATATCAAGTAGAAATGGGCTTATGAGATTATATTAATTTTATTAATTCATTCAATAAATGTTTATTGTTCACCTTCTATGTGCCAAGTATTGTTCTAAGCACTACAGTTTCAATATTCTTATCTTTAGCAGCCATGTGAATAGTTGGATCATTTAGGAAGGTGTAATATTTGGAATGGAACCAGTTTTTGAATAGGAAGTGTATCAAGAGTTCTGTTTTGGATGAGCTCAGTTTGACATATCTATTAGGCATCTAAGTGGAAATAAAAGCAGCTAGATATATAAGTAGAATTCAGGGGGAGTCTCAATCTGAATGAATTTGGGGGTTATCAGTATATGGATGGAATTCAGAGCCATAAGTCTGAATGAGATTATCTAGGAAATTAGTACAGATAGAGAAGCAATCTATAGTACTGAGCTCTGGGAAAACCCAACATTTAAAGATGCGAGAAGACAAATCAGCCAGCAAAGGAAACAATGAAAGAGCAGCCAGTGAGAAAGGAGGGAAACCAAGACTAAGGTGTAACAGTAGCCAGGTGAAGAAAACATTTCAAGGAGGGAGTTATCAACTGTGTCGAATGGTGCTCAGTGGTTAAACGGGGACAAAAACATGGCCATTACTTTTTTTGGCAACTGGTGGCCTTAAAGAGTTGCTTCAGTAAAGTGGTAGGGCCAAAAGCCTGACTAAACTGAGTTAAGGAGAAAAATTGAAGGCAAAGAAGTTCTACAAGGACAGGTGCCTGGATGATCTCGCCCAACCCAGTTCTTCCCTCTCCTTCCTTTTAGTTGAAGTGTCTGAAAAAAATCTGAGCTATTTCCTTGTTTTGCAACATTAGTGCTCAGTGGGACAAGTGACGTCCAGAATATATGAACCCAGAGCAGAACACTTGTGGGGTTACTCTGCTGTTGTGCAATGTAGGGTATGTGCAGACAAGACTCCAACCACCTTGGGCACTTTCCTGAGCCTTTGAGAGACCGGCTCACTATGGATCCTAGGCTTCTGATTATCCTTGCTGCCTATCTTTGAGCAATAAGGCAGCTTTTCTTGACTTGTGCAAGTGTCCTGTCTTTTCTTGACTTGTGCAAGTGACTCATACAATACTGGGGATCCTTTTGCTCCACGCAGCTGTTTTGATGTTACTGAAACTGCTGTTGCAACTGAGTCTACTCTAAGCCCCTGCCAGACTTGTGAACGTTTACAGAGGTATAAACAACTCTGGATGAATTTTACTATTAAAGGGAGTATAGAAAAGGGATGTCAGCTGGGAGGACATCAAGGGAGGAGTTTTGTAAAAAATATGAGATTGTATGATATACTTATATAAAACATGTTAGCATAGTAATGTTAAGTAAATTGTGTTTACTATTATTATCTCACTACAACAGTAATTTGAACTTTCAGATAGCAGCTCATATAATTTTAGGACTTTTAGTATTCATATCCCGATTCTTTAAGTTTGGACCAAAAAGGAAAGTTAAATTCTCAGAGAGAAAGTCAACATCTTGTGAGCATACTTGTGACTGATGACCCTACTCACTATGTACAAGCTTATTCCACTAGAGAACAGATGACATCTATGTTTGCTCAGATATTATGGATAAATAATTTTTGGCATGTTAGTTTCTCACTATAATTGTTTGAAGAGGGAAAGACTGTAAGAATTAGCTAATGTGTCAAGTATGTCTTCTCATTCATGAATTCAATAATTGTTTATTAAGCAACTATATGACACTATTCTAGATGTTTGAAACATGGCAATTAAAAATATTTTTACTCCTTGGAGGTCATATTCTATTATTATTAGTATTTTTTTTTTTTTGAGACTGAGTCTTGCTCTTTGCCCAGGCTGGAGTACAGTGGTGCCATCTCAGTTCAAGATCACAAAAGTGATCCCAAAGTGTTGGGATTACAGGCATGAGCCACTGCATCCGGTCTCTTGGAGGTCATATTTTAATAGAGGAATAGATAATCAAGTATGAAAATAATTGGAAAGATAATTTCACATAATGTTGAGTGGTATGAAGGATATACACAGGGTCATGAGACAGAAAGTGACTGAGAGGAGGGTTGGTGAAATTCTATATACATAAGGTAGCCAAAGAAAGCTTTTCAAGGGAAGTGACATTTGGCCTGATGAAGGAGGCAGCTATGTGCACATATGGGGTTGTGTGCGTGTGTAGGGGGCAACTTTCTAGGCAAAGGGAACAAACATGCTAAAGTAAGGAGAAGCTTGACTTCTAGAAAAGAAAGAATGCCAATATGTCTGCTGTATGAGTAAGGACAGAGTAGTATGAGAAGAGGTCAGAGAAGTGGTCAATAGCCAGATCTGGTATAGGGCTTTGACTACGGTAAGAAGTTTGCTTTTAAAAAAATGTGGACAATGTGCATAATATAAAACTTACCATCTAGATACTTTAAAGTGCACAATACAGTAGACATTAAGTACATTCATAGTTCTATGCAACCATCACCTCTATCTCATTCCAGAACATTTCTAGCATGCCAAAAGGGAACTGGGTAACAGTTAAGCAGGAACTCCCCATTCTCTTTCCCACTAATGTTTCCATTTCTATTGTATTTGCCTATTCTGGATATTTCACAAATTGAACCATAGAATATGTGACTTTTGTGTCTGGCTTATTTCATAGTATAATGTTTTTGAGGTACAATCATATCGTAGCATGTATCAGTACTCAATTCCTTTTTATGGCTGAGTAATATTCCTTGTGTGGATATATAACACATTTTGTTTCTCCATTCATCAGTCGATGGATATTTGAGTTGTTTTCACCATTTGTCTATTGTGAATAGTGTTACTGCAAATGCTAGAGTACAAGTTTTATTTGAATGACTCATTATCTAATGGATCATATGGTAATTCTACAGTTAACTTTTTGAACAACAGCCAAACTGTTTCCATAGCCAGCTGCACTATTTACATGCCTTCCAGCCACGTATGAGGGTTTGAATTCCTCCACATTCTAGTCAACACTTATTTTCCGTTTTAGAAATTTATTCTTATACTCATCCTTGTGGTGTGAAGTGGTATCTCATTGCGGTTTTGATTTGCAATTCCCTAATGACTAGTCAAATCTAGGAACACAAAGATTATCCCTGTTTCCCCTAAGAGTTTTATGATTTTAGCCCTTATACTTAGGTTGCCACAGCTAATATACACAATGGTGAAAGACGAAAAGCTTTTCCCCTATGATGAGGTAGAAGACCATTGAGTATCATGTTAGCTGTGGGCTTTTCATAAATGTTCATCATACTGAAGTAGTTTCCTTCTATTCCTAGTTTGTTGAGTGTTTTTATCATGAAGGGGTATTGATTTTGCCAAATGACTTTTCTGCATTAAAGGAGATGACCATGTGCTTTTTTCCTATCTATGAATGCAACTTATTACATTGATTGATTGTCTTATGTGAATGACCCTTGCATTCCTGGGATAAATCCCATATGGTCATGATGTAT
Source organism: Ateles fusciceps (assembly GCA_036589455.1). Taxonomy (NCBI): domain Eukaryota; kingdom Metazoa; phylum Chordata; class Mammalia; order Primates; family Atelidae; genus Ateles; species Ateles fusciceps. The sequence goes on from JAZHEH010002239.1 coordinate 80,528, forward strand.
AATGCTTTTAATATGCTGCTCAGTGTGATTTGCCAGTATTTTCTTGAGGACTTTTGCATCTATATTCATAAGGGACATGGGCCTGTAAGTTTTCATTTCTTGTGTATTTTTCTGGCTTTGATGGCAGTGTAATACTAGCCTCATAGAATGTGTTAGGAAGTCTTTTCTTCCTATTTATTGGAAGAGTTTGAGAAAGATTGGTGTTAATTCTTCTTTAAATGTTTCTAGAATTTACCAGTAGAAATACCTGGTCCTGGGCTTTTCTTTGTTGGGGAGGTACTGATTCAGTCTCTTGTTATAAGTCTATTCAGATTTTTTTATTTGTGAGTCAATTTTGGTTTCTAGGAATTTGTCGATTTCATCCAGGTAATCTGATTTGCGGTATAGAAATATTAATGGTATTCTTATAATCCTTTAAATTTTTGTAAGGTTGATAGTCATACTCCCATTTTAACTTCTTAAGTAACTTGAATCTTCCTTTTCTTAATCACTATAGGTAAAGTTTTGCCAATTTTGGTGATCTTTTCAAATAATCTTTTTTTTCATTTTAATGGTTATATTTGTTTCCTATTTCCTTTATATTAGCTATTATTTATTTTTTGAGACAGGGTCTCACTCTGTCACCCAGACTGGAGTGCAGTGGTACAATCATGGATCACTGCAGTCTTGACCTCCAGGCTCAAGTGATTCTTCCAACTCAGCCCCCCAAGTAGCTGGGACGATAGGCATGAGCCACAATGCCCAGCTAATTTTTTTAATTTTGTAGAGACGAGATCTCACTATATTACCCAGGCAGGTCTAAAACCCCTGGGCTCAAGCAATCTCCCACCTTGGCCTCCCAGAGTGCTGGGATTACAGACATGAGCCACTGTGCCCAATCCTTAACTATAATCTTTATTATTTCCTTCCTTCTACTAGTTTTGGGTTTAGTTTGAGTTCATTTTTATAGTTCCTAAAATAAAAGCTGTAAAGCTGGGTTATTGATCTACAGATCATTCTTTTTTTTTTAAAAAAATTAGGTGTTTGCACTTTAAAAATATCCTTTTGAACACCGCTTTTGCTGCATCCCATAATTTTTGGTATGTTGTGTTTTTGTTTTCATTTGTCTCTTTTGTTCCATTAGTTGTTCAAGCATATTTCATTTAATTTTAACTAGTGGTGGATTTTTCAGTTTTACTTCTGTTCTTCATTTCTACTTTCATTCCATTGGACTTGGAGAAGACACTTCATATTATTTCAATCTTTTACAATTTATTAAGACTTGATTTATGGCCTAACATATAATCTGTCCTAGAGAATAGTCTTCATGTGCACTGAAGAATAATGTGTATTCTATTGTTGTTGGGTGTTCCAATAGATTGTCTGTTAGATTTAACTGATTTAAATGTTGTTCAAGTACTCTATTTACTTCAAAAGCACACGCAACAAAAGCAAAAATAAACAAATGGGATTATATTAAACTAAAAAGCTTCTGCATAGCAAAGGAAACTATCAACAGAGCAAAAAGAACCTACAGAAGGAGAAAAATTTTGCAAACTACTCACCCAACAGGGGATTAATATCCAGACTATACAAGGAACTCATCTCAATGGCAACAAAACAATGTGGTTTAAAAATGGGCCAATGATCTGAACAGACATTTCTCAAAAGATGACATACAAATTACCAACAAACATATGAAAAAATGCTCAACATCACTAAACATCCGGAAAATGCAAATGAAAACCACAATGAGGCCAGGTGTAGAGGCTCATGCCTGTAATCCCAGCACTTGGGGAGGCTGAGGCGGGTGGATCACCTGAGGTCAGAAGTTTGAGACAAGCCTGGCCAACGTGGTGAAACACTGACTCTACTAAAAATACAAAATTATCCAGGCGTGATGGCACACACCTGTAATCCCAGCTACTTGAGAGGCTGAAGCAGAAGAATCACTTGAACCTGGGAGGCAGAGGCTGCAGTGAGCCAAGATCGTGCCATTGCACTCCAGCCTGAGCAACAAGAGCAAACCTCCATCTCAAAAAAAAAAAAAAGGAATGATGTTTGATAGCAACAAGGACACTTCATCCATTGTAATGATAATCTAACATTTACCTGAGCTCCTACTATGTACCAGGCACTATTCAAAACACCTTACATGTATTAATTCTCATAACCACTCTGTGAGGTAATAGTATTATTGCTCTCATTTAAAAAATGAGAAAACGAAGATGTAGTGAGTCTAACTTACTCCAGGTTCGCACAGGTAGCAAATAGCAGCCAGATTTGGTTACAGAGCTAGGAAATGGTAAAGACAGTATATGGTAGAGCCATACCCTGGGACTATGGCATTAGATTGCATGCCCTTGACCATTATGCTATTCCGTAAGTGGAGGAAGCTACAGTGTAGGCACAAATGTAAGTAGGAGAGGTAGATTTGTATTGAAAGAATAAGGGCCTTACGTCAGGCTGCTATAACAAAGCACCACAGACTGAGTAGTTTATAAACAGAAATTTCTCACAATTTGGAGGCTGTAATATCTGACATCAGGGTACCTCATGGTCAGGTTCTGGTGAGGACCCTCTTCCAGGTTTCAAGAGCTGCTGAATTCTCCCTGTATCCTCACATGACAGAGAGAGAGCACTCTTGGGTCTCTTTTTTTCTGATCCCCTCACCAGATGGGATGTGAACTCCCACAACGTTTGCATCTTTCTTTAAGGTACTCATCACTCTATGTTACAGCTTACAAACACGTTTCTTACCACCCTTATTAGCTGAGATTCTTGAAGATAGTGATCCATATATTTATTATTTATCCTAGTACCCCAATGGCATCTTAGAGAATGTCTTGTAAGTAGTAATGACATATATTTTTTTGCTTGAGGGCATTAACCCCATCCTGAGGACCTGCCCTTCTGACTTAATTATCTCTCAAAGGCCCCAAATTCCTCATACTATCACACTGGGGTTTAGGATTTCAACATACAAATTTTGAGGGGACACATTCAGTCCATAACAATGAGGTTCTCAGTAAGAACACATGGACACAGGGAGGGGAACAACACACACTGGGGCCTGTAGGGACGGGGGAAGGAGAGAGCATCAGGATAAATAGCTAATGAATGCGGGGCTGAATACCTAGGTGATGGGCTGGATAGGTGCAGCAAACCACCATGCCACATGTTTACCTACGTAACAAACATGCCGTTCTGCATATGTATCCTGAAGTTTAAATTAAATTAATTGAATTAAACAATGAGGGACGTTCTTGTTTGATTGCCAACATGATATTTTGTTGCACAGCTGTACCATAATTTTAAACCAATCAGTTCCCTATTGATGAACTTTTGTGTCCAGGCGTTTGCTATTATAATGATGCAATGAATATAATAGAATATTCTTTTGCCTATCTCTTTGAACACATATAAGTATTTCTATATAATAAGAGATCTAAAAGTCGATTTTCTACATCTACATACTTAAAATTTTAATAGATATTGTCAAATGTCCTCCCCAAAGGTTATACATATTTATACTCCCATCCAAAATGTACAAGAGTCTCTATTTCTGTACCTTTGGCAACATTTGGTGTTATCAATTTTTATATCTGACATTCTGATAAGCTAAAAATGACAACTCAACATCTAGTGCCCAGATCTTGGTTTCTAAAAATCACTTCCCAATAAAATGAAGTAGGAATCCATGCAGAAATGATTAATTCCAGTGCTAGAGTAAGGAAAAACAAGATGAGCCTGGAACATCTTGTGGTGCCAGAAAACAAGGAAGTGGGCAAAAAATAGGAGACATGTCTAAGAATAGAGGGGCCAACCTGAAGGAGCTCCTAATGGCCAAAGGTAAAAGAATTTGAGAAATGAAACAATGACAATATTAGGTTATAAGCCACAGAGTAAAATAAACATCCATGCTGATATAAATAAATGAGAAAATAAGCAGGAGATAGGACATCTTCCTTACAAAATTTCAAGAGTGGAAAAAAAAATAGAAAATCACTGCTGTTGTCTGAATGTAGCCTCCCCAAATTCATATGCTGAAACTTAATCATCAATGTGATCAATGTGATAGTATTTAGAGGTGGGTCTCTAGGAGATGATTAGTCAGGAGGGTGGAGCTCTACCACGATTGGGATCAATGAACCTTATAAAAGGGATTTGCCCTTTTTACCATTCTGTACCTTCCGCCATAAAAGGGAACATGTTCCTCCCCTCTGGAGGATGCAGCACCAAAGTGCCATCTCAGAAAGAGAGAACAGCCTTCACCAGACACCGACCTGTCAGCACCTTGATCTCTTGACTTCCTAGCTTCCAGAACTGTGAGAAGTAAATATCTGTTCTTTAAAAATTACCTGCCTCCATTTTTTTGTTGTTGTTATAGCAGCACAAACAGACTAAAATAATCCCCACTAGGTAAACATTACGTAATAATTGCTACCATGAAGAACAATTGATGAAATGCTAAAGTTGAGTAGGAAAATACTACTGGGAAACAGAATATTTGAATGGATCTCAATGTATCTTCGCAGAAGATATTTAGTAATTGTAAAGAGGAAGCGATAACTTTACAGAAAAGAAATCCAGCAAACACCCCTTTAACCAAGTGATGCAGGTTAACATCACCGTATTAAAAATTATCCCATATATGTCCTGATCTAATGCACTAAAAGAGGCTAAAACACTTTGTGGTATTCTCACCAAAAACGCAGAGCATGAAAAAACATCACACAGACCCTCATTAGGGACATTATACAATATAACTAACCAGTACTCTTCAAAATTGTCATGGTCATCAAAGACAGAATGAAAACTGTCACAAATGGGAACAAAATAAAAAGATAACAAAATGCAATGTGGGATCCTGGATTTGATCCTATGGAGGAAAGGACATTAATGGGACAACTGGCAAAATTCAAATAAGGTCTATATATAGTTAATAGTGTTGTATCAATATTAGTTTCCTCATTTTGATAATTGCACTATAGTTATAGTGAAGATGTTAGCATTAGTGGGAAGCCTAAGTGAGGATATATGGGAATGCTCTTATTATTTTTGCAACTTTTCTATAAATCTAAAAAGGTTTTTAAAAACGAGAGCCCACTGTCTTAATTTGCATTACTACTCTGAGCATTTGTCTTAGTTTATTGGTCCTTTACATTTTTCAACAAATTTCCTTCTCCAACTTTTTTATCGATTTTTTTTGTATACTAAAAAGTTATATACATTGTACACTAAAAAATTAGCTCCTTGTATGGGATAGAATATTTCCAGTTTGTCTTTGAGTTTTCTAAATCGTCAGACCTATGTGTATACGAATGTTTTTCTTTCTTTATAGGGACAGAGTCTTGCTATGTTACCGTCTGCTCTTGAACTTCTACCCTCCAAGTGATTCTCCTGCCTTGGCTTCCCAAAGTGTTGGGATTACTAGCATGAGTTATCGTGCCCGGCCTATGGATGTTTCTAACTCATTTCTGCTGACCTGTGGGCAGAAAAATAAGGAATAATAGCAAAGTGGTTTTAAGTTTTCAACTGTAATCAAAAGACTACACAATAAAAACACTACTTAATAGAAATGGCTGTCTCCAAGTTTTACTTTTCCTCCATAAAAATAACATTTATTTTAAAAAATTACACACAGTAAACTTCATTCTTTTTGGTGTACAAGCCTATGGGTTTTGACGAATGCACATACTTATGTAACTACAATACAGATACAGAAAATTTCCATTATTAAAACAAATTCCTCGTGCGACCACTTTGTAGTCAAGGAGCATTCCAACCTTAACCCCTGACATCCACTGAATTTTTTTTCTCCATCCTTATTGTTTTGCTTTTAGAAATCATATGGATGGAATCAAACAGTAAGTAGCCTTTTGAGTTTGGCTTCTTTTACTTAGTAAAATGTATTTAAGATGCATCCACGTGGCTGCATGTATATTTCATTAGTTTTTATTGCTAGTAGGATTCCACTGTATGGATATACTACAGTTTATCTATGCACCACTTGAAGGATATCCTTCATTTTTATGTTCCTTAATTGCAGTGGTCTTTAGGTCTAGTAAAAAGCAGAGGTGAGATTTTCTACCTAACAGGAAGCAGTTCCTTCTAAAAAGGTTCAGCTTAGAAGTATGCCCCTGGTAACACGTGCAGGAGGGCTACACCAGGATAATTTATTCCTTGTCACTTAAACAATGCCTGAAATTGGAGTGTTAATCTTAGAGTGAGAAGTGTATCAAAGGAATAGGAGTTTGTTCTGAGTATAGTCAAATGGTATCACCAGAGTAGGCCTGAAAAATATTCTGGAAGCCATGCTATTGGCAGAATTTTTTTTAAAAAAAATTTTAGTCAAAAAAAAATGCTGAAAAAAGTAAAAATCAGCCTGAATCACATCACTTTAAAAATTTTTACAAAGTGAAAGTCCTCCTTCAGCCTGTTCAATCCCACTTCCAAAGGTTTACAACTTTTCTATGTCTATTTCCCAGCTTTTTCTTAAATTTATTCAGAAATATCTATATATACATACTATACATATATTAATGCTTTTGCATAAAAATGTATTCACACTATAGATATTTCTGCATCTTGTTTTTAAACTTAATACACAACCTTGGACATGAGTACAGGTCATAATATATTCATAGATACACTTCACTATTTTAATAGCTGCATAGTATTGTACTAAATAGATGTGCCGAAAGTTATCTACCCATTTTCCTACCAATGAACATCCCTACTTTTGAGAGTTTTATTGAGATATAATTCATACACCACACAATTCACCCATTTAAAGTGTACAATTCCTGGTTTTTAGTATATTCAGAGTTGTGAAATCACCACCACAATCAATTTTAGAACATTTTCATCAACCTCTAGAAACTTTATACACTTCAGTTATTACCCTCAGCCCTTCCCATTCCCCCAAAGTGTGTCAGCCCTAAGCAACCACTAATCCACTTTCTATCTCTATATATTTCCCAATTCTGGATACTTCATATAAATAGTATCATATAATGTGTGGTCTTTTGTAACTGGCTTCTTGCACTGGGCATATTCTGAGTTCTTCCGTGTTGTAGTATATGTCAGAAGTGTTTCCCTGCTATTCTACTTTTTGAGAGTTTGTGAAGAATTTGTATTATTTTTTATTAAAACTTTAGTAGAATTCATTTAAGAAGCCATTTGAGCCTGGACTCTCTTTATGGGTAACTTTTAAAATACTCATTTAACCTATTTACTTGATACAGGTTTATTCAAATTTTCTATTTCTATATTGGTTTCGGTAGTTTGTATCTTCCTCGGAATTTGTCCGCCTCATCTAGGATAATTTATTGACATAAAATTATTCATAATATGCTTTCATAATCTTTTTTATTTCTACAAGGTCAGTAGAAATGTTCCTCCTTCATTTCTGATTTTAGTAATTTGATTCTCCTTTTCCTGGTCAATCTAGCAGGTGTGTCAGTTTTATTGATCTTTTCACAGAATCAACTTTTGGTTTCACTGATTTTTCTCTACTTTTTTTACTCTACTTCATTTGTTCTCATCTGATCTTTTGTATTTCCTTCTTTCTGCTGGCTCTAGGTTTAATTTGCTCTTCTTTTTCCAGGGTCTTAAGGTGTAAAGTGGGGTTAGTGCTATGATCTTTCTTCTTAAGCATAGGCACTTATAACTATAAATTTCCTGTAAACATTGCTTAAGCTGCATCTTGTAAGTTTTGGTTTGTTGTGTCTTCATTAACATTCATCTCAAAGGATTTTGTAATTTCCCTTATGATTTTTTTCTTGATGCATTGGTCATTTTTTTTTTTTTTTTAGAGACAGGGTCTTGCTATGTTGCCCAGGCTGGTCCTCAATTCCTGGCCTGAAGGGATCCAAGGGATCCTCCCACTTCGGCCTGGCAAAGTGCTGAGATTCCAGGTGTGAGCTACTGCACGCGGCCAGTCACTTACAAGTGTGTCTGATTTCCACATATTTCTAAGTTTCCCAACTTTCTGTTATTGTTTTCTAACTTCATCCCATTTGGTCAGAGAACATGCTTTGCACGATTTTCAGTCCACTTATATTTATTAAGGCTTGTTTAATGCTTTAACTTATGGCCTACTTTAGGAGATGTTTCATATGCATTCTGATGTTGATGCATTATATATATGATGTATTATACATATGATGTTCATATGTATTCTGATGTTGGGTGGAAAGCTCTACAGATGTCTTTAGGTCAATTTGCCTTATAATGTTGTTCAAGTCTTCTATTTCCTAGTTTATCTTCTGTCTAGCTGCTCTATTATTGAAAAAGGGGTACTGAATATTCCAACTCTTTTTATGGACTTATCTATTTCCTCCTTTCCTTTCAGTTTTTGCTTCATGTATTTTGGGATCTGCTGTTAGGTGCATAAATATTTATGGTTGTTACATCTTGCTGATGGATTGACCCTTTTTATCATTTTAAAATTTTACTCTTTATCTCTAGTAACATTTTTTTTAAAGTCTATTTTGTCTGGTATTAGAATAGCCACTCTAGCTTTCTTATGGCTTTGTGTGGTATATTTGCTTTCCATCATTTTACCTTTAATCTCTTTCTATCTTCTAATCTAAAGTATGTCTACGACAGATGGCATGAAGTTGAATCAGACTTGTTTCTGACAATCTCTGCCTTTGATAGTATTGCTGAATCCATGCACATTTACTGTTATTTTGATATATGAAGATTTACGACTGCCATTTTACTGTTTGTTTTCGTTATGCCTGAAGCATTTTGCTTCTCCATTCCTTCTTTTGCATTGAGTATTTCATAATGTGACATTTACATCTCTTTAATAATATTTTTGATTTTTTTAAAGATATTACCTTAGTGGTTGTTCTAGGGCTTACCATACACATCTTAACTAAACTAACAGGCTTCAGATAAATACTAACTTATTTCCCAATGTAACAATCCTATTCCTATATAAACCCACCCCCCCCTTTGTGGTATTATTGTTATACATGTTATTTCTATACATTATAAACCTAACACACATTATTATAATTACTTAATATAATTTTACATTTTTAAAACAAGCTGAGAGAGAGAATGTTTATAGATTTTTTTTTATATTAAACTTCTTATTTCCTATTTCACGTTCTCTCCATTTGTTCCTGTCGATTTGTGTTACCATCTGGAATCAGTTCTTTAGTACAACACAGTTTTGCTTCCACTCAGCTTCTTTGCCCTGTTATTTGCAAATATATATTTTATATGTTATAGGCCAAACAATGCAACTATATACACATTGTTTTATACAATTGCTTTTTACATTAGTTAACAGAAAAAAATGCATACATTGTTTCTGATAATTTCATAATTATTTTTGCCTGTGCTCTCTTGCTGCATGTGCGTAGATTCAGATTACCGTCTGAGGTCACTTGCTTTCAGCCTGAAGAACTTCCTTTTGTATTTCCAGTAAGTCAAGTCTGCCAGCAACAAACTCTCTTGGTTTTTGATTATGTGAGATGTTTTATTTCACCTTCATTTTTGAAAAATAGTTTTAATGTATATAGGATTATTGGTTGACAGTTATTTTCTTTGAACACTTTGAATGTGTTATCCCACTGCCACTGCCGCTGTTTCTGAGGAGAAGTCAACTGTTAATTATTTGAGTTCCTTGGTAAGTGATGGCTTATTTTTCTCATATTGCTGTCAAGATTTTGTTTTTGGGTTTTAGCATTTTTCTTATGATGTACCTGTTTGTAATTTCTTTTTTCTTCTGGGATGTGTAGGTTAATGTCTCTCATCAAATTGGGGGTATTTATAGCCATTATTCCTTAGAATATTTTTCTGCTCCTTCTTTTCTCTTCCTTTTTTCCTGTACTCCCATTACAAATATGTAGGAATCCTTAATGGTGTCATACAGGTTCTATACTCTTGCTCAATTTCATTCATTTTTTTTTCTTTCTGTTCTTCAGCCTGGATAATATCTCAGTTCATCTTCACAACCCAATGAGGTAAGTAGCATCATTATCCTCACTTTACAGATGAAGAAAGCGAGGCTCAAATTAAGTGACTTACCAAGGTCACTGAATGTTAAGAGTGGCTGTACAGGTCTGACTCCAGTTTGTACTACTTCCTCTCTATATATTGTCTTTTTATTTTCCAGAAACCATAAAAAACAACTGGGGGGGATTTGTGACTAAGCATCCTCTCATCTAGAGGACTCTTTCTCCCACTTCCCTTTGGTATTCTTTGCTAGTATGTTCCTCTTCTAAAATTCATATGCCTAATATTTAACATATATTAGACACTTAATCAATGTTTATTGCTTTGAATTCAATGATTACTCAATGGTTGCTAGCTTAAATGGCTATGAGAACACCAACATTTTGATCTAAAAGATTTCACTAGAAAAATATATAGCTTTTAAAGATTGATAACTTGTGGAGGAAGCATTCATTAAATATGTCAACTGACTTAAGAAACTACCTACTATTACTGATGAGAGTTCTGACTTAATAGCATTTGTTGATGCTTAGGCCTGGGGTCCTGCTCTATTATTTACTAGGTGGATGAAATATGGACAAATGGGCTCTAGTAAAGAAATATTTCAACATTTAATTAGTTTTTTATTTCTGTATATAGGAAGCAGTCTAAGAAAAATGTTCCCTAGGGACAAATATTGAGGACCCAGAAAAATTATAAAGATTTTTAAAAATCCTTAGGAATAATCCCTTGTAATTTATCCTGAGAAAATAATACTCTAGCACTCTACCCTTCATACTCAGCATATCATCTGTCCTATATAGTTTTCGATTATATAATAGAAAATGTTTTCTACCAGTTCTCTCCAAAAGTTGAAAGGGGTTTCCTGAATTACTTTTTTCCCCTCCCTCAGTTAGTTTTTCCTCTTCAACTCCAAACAAACTGATGTCTATACATAAATCCTAGATCCAAGATTCCAACACAAGAAAGACCATCCAAGACCCACAATTTATATATATTCTAGCTCCCCACTGATTTCTGTAGTGCTACCTCTAGCACATGATATGAGAGAAGTAGCTTGGAGATTTGACTGTTGCTTTTGTTCTTTCCAAACTCTATCACCAGTATTTTCCCACGTAGTTTATATCCATTTACTAGATGCAACGCTTGCCATGCTATCTCCTTATCTAAAAGAGAAAGAAAAAACATCAATTTACATAGGACTTAATAATTCAATTCTATTCCAGGTCTAGTTTAGGTTATTTTGCCTTGGAGTTAAATGTAAGCTATAAGGCCATATAGTCATTTGATTTTATCATTTTTTCTATAATCTCCCATTTGCATTATTCAGCAAAATTAAACTAATGGCTAAAAATAATAATAAAAACTCAAAGTGGGTGTTTGAGGGTGTCTCCTAATTCAAAGAAATAAGTAGAGAAACAAGGATATAGGCAGTGTGCTAAAGAAGTCTAAGCTATTAGTAATTATACACAAGCCTCTATCTTAGGTAACTGATTATAGGTACTGTGAGAACCAAATCATTTTCAAAATGAGTAACACAAATAAAATAAGTTATCACGTTGTAGGACACCTTGCCACTTTTTGTTTTTCAGTAGGAGAGTGGTTATGGGCCACCTTATTAGGATAAATAAGTTTAAGAACCCTTACAGGTATATGGGTTGAAATGTGAGAATATATACTACATGCTGGAAGTATCTGACTTATGGGTCTAAGAGCCTGGATATAAGAAATAAGGAAGGGGTGATTTATGGCCAGGAGTTTGTGGTATCATAAGTAGACAGATAGACGAACCAATTTTGTTTCATATATATATGTACTATAAATTTTTTAAAGTGTATAGCTTTTAAGATTAGTAAAATAGCTACACATTTTAAAGTACTTGCTTTATAAAGCCTTTTTATTATGTATTTTTTAAATTAATACATCATATCATGTGGAATGCCCATAAACTGTTTTTAAATTCAAAGGGGTTCTTACCCTTGAAAAGCTGAAAACTACTGATATAGAGGATTTAAAAATCTTCAGTATGATAGGAAAGATGGTACAAGACTCTATGAAAACAATGGAGGGGGGCTTAGCAGTACTCATGTGTAAAATCACTTGCCTACACATAGATTAATAGGCTATTTAGAAAAGACGATACTTTAGGGATAATGAAAGGTATGGATCCTACAAAGCCTCCCCACAAAACAACATATTATCTGGTCTGTCACAAGAAACTAAAATTCTTATATTATTCTTCCCTTTGGATTAGAAGCCATGTATTAATATGCAAATAATATTTAGAAGACTATCATCATCTACTAATTATGAACTAATTAATAAATTAGTATATTAGCTTGCACTCACTGAGTCCTAAAGGAACAGGGCATAAGGCAGGTACATGTGTTCTGATCAGAATACTAATACATTAATTAATGAGTAATCTAATTATAACTTGGAATAGAAATCCTATTGTCAGTGAAGGGAGTATAGATTTTGGTAGGGTAAGAAGGAAGTGCCAAGACTGGGAAAAATTGAGGACACTGGGGTAATGTGGGTCATGCATTGTCTATGGAGGAGAGGAAACACAGAAACACTGAAAACATATTTTCCATTCCTTCTCTTGTTCTCACATGCTGTGGAGAAATCAAAGGACTATATAAAAACTACAGAGGTTGTAGGTAGTCTCTAGTGAACTGAGGGGCAACTGAGTAATCATCTGGAAGAAATTACTTACTGGGAAAGGTGATGAAAGCCTGGCCCCTACTCGTCCTAGTCATCATTCGGAATTGAATTGGAGGTCCTTTTTCTCCTGGAACCGAGCGGACAATGATACAAGATCTCTTTCAGTCACCCCGAGGGCTAAGGTTCTTCAGGTATAACACCTAAAACAAATTGAGGATCAACCAAAATATCATATAAAGGAGGTAAGGCAACTCTTTTCTTTTTTTTTTTTTTGACACAGACTTTCACTCTGTCACCCAGGCTGGAGTGCAGTGGTGTAATCTCGGCTCATTGCAACCTCCGCCTCCCGGGTTCAAGTGATTCTCATGCCTCAGTCTCCCAAGTAGCTGGGATTACAGTCATGCACCACCACACCTGGCTAATTTTTGTATTTTTAGTAGAGATGGGGTTTTACCATGTTGGCCAGGCTGGTCTCAAACTCCCAACCCAGGTGATCCAACCGCTTTGGCCACCCAAAGTGCTGGGATTATAGGCGTGGGTCACCGTGCCCAGCCATAAGGCAACTCTTTCATTATGATTAGAATTAGTTTCACATAAAAATGGTGGATTGAATACATTCATTTAATTTCATTCCATCCAGAAAACTCTCTAAAACTATGGGAACTTTTTTTTTGTTGTTTGTTTTTTCAGGAAAGAGTCTCACTCTGCCAGCCCGGCTGGAGTGCAGTGACATGATCTCGGCTCACTGCAACCTCTGCCTCCCAGATTCAAGCAATTCTCTGCCTCAGCCTCCCAAGTAGCTGGGATTATAGGTGCCCGCCACTATGCCCAGCTAATTTTTGTATTTTTATTAGAGATGGGGTTTCACCATCTTGGCCAGGCTGGTCTTGAGCTCCTGACCTTATGATCCACCCACCTTAGTCTCCCAAAATGCTGGGATTACAGGCATGAGCCACTGCACCCGGCTACTACGGGAACTTAAATAAACAAAAAACACAAACTAACAAGGTCAAGAGGAACAAGAAAAGGAGACAACAGCAATAATAGTCTGGAAGATGAAAAACTGGATGAGCAGGAACCAACTCAGCACACTGAAGAAAGCTGAATTTTAAGCTGGTAGTGGAGAAAGATAGAACCCACCTGTCACCACTTAAGAATCCTGAAATAGTTCCCAAACTGACTATTTCACTTACCTTCAGAAATAAATGTGAAAGGATGGGGTTAAAATAAGGCAGCTGTATTGAAGGCTGTCTAAAAGCCAATTTGATCTTTAAATACCCTCCCTCACAATATACTACAGGGTAAAAGAAAATTTGCCAATCCTGATAGAATACTTGAGGCTTATCCTCAGAAGACAAGGAATGCCATACATAGCTGAAGATCTGAATACTGTTTCTGAGAACAAGGAGATTAAGAGAAAGAATGCATACTAAAATGTTGAGGTCCTCCCAGACCTTGCCATTTGGCTCCTAGAATGCTGGTAGTACCCTCCTAAGAAAGAGTTTGGAACAGTCTTCTCTGGGAAAACTGGTAAGTCCTAGGAGGAAAGATATAAAAATACTGACTTGGGATGAGGAATTTCTCCAACAAATGGCCCAGCCAGACCACTTTAAAGTGAAGCTCAAAGTCAACAAGTGCCACTTGTGTGCTTAGAGATTCCAATCTCTTTGGTCCCTACCTATAAAGTTGGGCATGGATTATCAGGCATCTTAGGAAATCCTCTAATGTGAAAGAGAGAACATAACAAACATACAGAAAAGAAAAGAAATAGGAGGAAAAAACTTCAACAAACCATAACTAATATCCCAGAAAAATAAGATAAATTATTCTACCTATTAGGCATGGGAGGGTAGGTGTGGTGGCTCACCCCTGTAATCCCAGTGCTTTGGGAGGCTGAGGTGGAAGGATCGCTTGAGTCCAAGAGTTTGAGATCAGTTTGGGCAACACAGTGAGACCCTGTCTCTACAAAGAGAGAGGGTGGCATGTGCTACTTGTAAGTAAGTAGCACGTGCCACCACAACTGGCCAACTTTACAAGCTCAGCTATTTGGGAGGCTGAGGCAGGAGGATTACTGGAGCTCAGGAGTTTGAGGCTGTAGTGAATTATGATCACACCACACCACCACACTCCAGTCTGAGCAACAGAGTGAGACCCTGTCTCAAAAAAAGAAACAAATCAAGAGAAGTAAAATGAGCTCTTATATGTGACTGAACTTAAGATGTTATCAGCTTCAAACAGATTTTTTTTACCATGCCCTATACCTATAGGAGATAAAAAGTGGAAAATGAGAAAGATATGAAAGTATGTCACTACCAAAAAACCCAATGAACCATAAAGGAAGACAGCTGACAGGGGAGAGTCAAAGAGCTACAGGAGAGACAGAAAACAATGAACAAATGGTAATAGTAAGTCCTTTGCTAGCAATAGTTACATTAAATATTAATAAACTCCCAAAAGACACGAGTACCTAAATGGATAAACAAGGAATCCAACTACATGCTAGCTATTCTATGAGGCCAGGATTACTCTGAAATCAACCGAGACAAAAACATTATAAAAAAAAATACAGACCAATATCCTTAATAAACAGATGTAAAAATCCTCAACAAAATCTTACCAAACCAAATTCAATAGCACATTAAGAAGATCATACACCACCGGGCGTGGTGACTCACGCCTATAATCCAAGCACTTTGGAGGCCAAGGCTGGTGGATCACCTAAGGTCGGGAGTTCAAATTAAGAAGATCATACACCATGACCAAGGGGGATTTATCCCTGGGATGTAAGGATGAATCAACATACAAAAATTGATCAATATAACATATTAATAGAAAAAAAGATAAACTATATGATCATCTCAATAGATGCAGACTAAGTATTTGATAAAATTAAACATTGTTTCATGATGAAGACACTCAACTACTAATAAAATGAAATTACTTCAACATAATAAAGGCCATATATGTAAAGTCCACAGCTAACACAATATTCAGTATTAAAAAACTGAGAAGCCTTTCCTTCAGAGATCAGGAACAAGGCATGGATGCCTACTCTCACCACTTCTATTCAGCATAGTACTGGTAGTTCTTGCCAGAGCAAACAGGCAAGAAACAGAAGTAAAACGCATCCAAATCAGAAAGAAAGAAGTAAAATTATCTCTGTTCACAGTTGAAAGGACCATACATGTAGAAAACACTAAAGACTCAACAACAACAAAAAATTAGACATGATACTAAACAGAGAGAAGCTGAAACCTTTTCCTCTAAGAACTGGCAAAAGACAACAGTGCTCACTCTCACTACTCTTATTCAACACAGTAGTGGAAGTCCTAGCAAGAACGATTAGATAAAAGGAAAGACATAAAAGGCATCCAAAGCACAAAGGGGGAAGTCAAATTATCCCTGCTTGTAGACAACATGATCTATATACAGAAAAACAAACAAACAAACAAAAAACCTAAGAGACTCTACCAAAAAGCTCTTAGAACAGATGCACAAATTTACGTACAGTTGCAGAATATAAAATCAACATATAAAAATCAGTAGCGTTTCTATATATGAACAGCGAACTAGCTGAAAAAGAAATCAAGAAGGCAATCCCATTTATAATAGCTACAAAAAGCAAATAAAATACCTAGAAATAAATTCAATCAAGGAGGTGAAAGGCCTCTACAAGAAAAACTACAAAACATTGATGAAAGAAAGTGAAGAGGATACAAACAGAAAAATCAGTTGTGGTTTCTATACACTACTAATGAACAATATGAAGAGAAAATTAAGAAAGTTATCCCATTTACAACAGTACTGAAAAGAATAAAATATTGAAGACTTAACCAAGGAGGTGAAAGATTTGCACTCTGAAAACTACAAATGTTGCTGAAAGAAATTAAAGAAGACACAAATAAATGAAAATATATTCTGTGTTCATGGATTAAAAGACTTAGTATTAATACATACCATACTATCCAAAGCAGTCTACAGATTTCATGCAATCTCTATCAAAGTCCCAATGGCAATTTTACACAAATAGAAAAAACAATCCCCCAAATTCATATAGAACCACAGATGATACCAAATAACCACAACAATCTTGGGAAAGAACAAAGCTAGAGGCCACACACTTCCTTATTTCACAATATATTACAAAGCTACAGTAATCAAAACAGTATGGTATTGGCATAAAAACTGGACAAATAGGTCAATGGCACCAATTTGAGAGCCTAGAAATAAATCCATGAAGCTACAGTCAACTGATCTTCCACAAGTGTGCCAAGAATACAACATTAGAAAAAGATAGTCTCTCTTTAACAAAATGTTAGGAAGACAAGACAGCCACATGCTAAATAATGAAATTGGACCTTATTTTATACCATACACAAAAAGCAATTCAAAAATGGACTAAAGGTTTAAATATAAGACCTAAGACTGTAAAACTCCTAGAAGAAAACGTAGAGGAAAAGCTTCTTCACATTAGTCTTGGCAGTGATTTTTTTGATATGACACCAAAAACACATGCAACAAAAACAGAAATAGATAAGTGGGACTGCATCAAACTAAAAAGCCCTGCACAACAAAGGAAACAATAAATAGAGTGAAAAGGCAACCTATGGAGTAACAGAAATTATTTGCAAGTCATAGTTAATATCTAAAATATCTAAGGAACTCTACAACTTGATGGCAAGGAAACAACATGGTTAAAATATGCAAAAGACTTAAATAGACATTTATCCAAAGAAGAGATACAAATAGCCAACAGATACATGAAAAGATGCTCAATATTACTAATTAGCACAGAAATGCCAATGAAAAACACAATGAGATACCACATACCTGTTAGGACAGCTATTTTCAAAAAAACCAGAAAATCACAAATGTTGGCAAGGATATGAAGAAGTTGGAACCCTTGTGCACTGTTGGTGAGAATGTAAAGTGATAGTGGTAAAGCTGCTATGAATAACAAGTATGGAAGTTCCTCTGGAAATAAAAATTAGAACTACCATACAATCCAACAATCCCATTTCTAGGTATTAAGAGCTGAAAGTAGCATCTCAAAGAGATATATGTACTCCCCAGCATTATTCACAATAGCCAACAGGTAGAAAAACTTAAATGTCCATTGACTGATGAATAGATAAAGAAAATGTGGCATATAAATACAATGGAATATCATGCAGTCTTTAAAAAGTAGGAAATCCTATATGTCATTATGCTATAACATGAATGAAACTTGAGGACTATAGGCTAAGTGAAATAAGCCAGTCACAGGACAAATATTGTATGATTCCACTTACTGAAGTATCTGAAGTAGTAAAACAGAAAGTAGAATGGTAGTCACCAGGACTGGGGGAAGGAGGAAATGGGGAGTTGCTGTTCAATAGGTATAAAGTTTTAGTCATGCAAGATGAAAAAGCTCTATAGCTTTGCTGTACAACATTGTGCTTATTGTTGACAACATTGTATTGTACAATTGAATTCAGAAAGGAGCAGTAAAAGCAAAGAACAAGCAAATATAGCCCACTTAAATGACTTAAGTGCTGAAAGTTATAAATAAATGTATTAAATATTGTTAACAAGTAGTAGAATCTTTATGTCCCCAAATCTTTAAAACTTGAATATTAACATATTTAGCATTTTTGTTTTCATATCTTAAAGACAAGGGCATAGAATGATTGACTTGCCTAAGCTCTCAAATACTAATCATGAAATCACCAAATTAAATAACCACAGAGGGGCATGTGAAAAGAAACTTCAAGTTTCTCATCAATTAGGAAAGACCCATACTAAGACTGTTCCCTTTTATATGAATATTTTTAAAAAATAAAGAGGACTTCTGGTTGAGGTGGCTCTGTCAGTTCTTGCTAGGATACCTCCCCTCTGCATACATACATACATAAGTGCAGACTTGTATATATGTATGAACGTATCTACAACATACATAACACACACACACAGATACACACACACACACACACACACACACACACACACAGAGCTAGGTTCAAAAACAAGATAAACATAGCTGTGAAACAGAAAAACAGAGCCTCCATGTGATAATAGAGCACAAAGCTCTTCCTGGTATCCCTATGCAGTATACAGTATTATTTTACATGTTTTCAACTGTATATAATATAGTCCTTTATATAAACAATATGCATTCTTCTATATAGAGCAACATTCTTTAAAATTCTTTTAAAACGGACTTTAATTTTAGAACGGTTTTGGATTTATACAAAAATTGAGAATACAGAGAACTCCCATCTACCCCACGGTTTTCCCTGTTATTAATATCTTACATTAATATATTTGTTACAATTAATGAACCAGTATCTGATACATAATTATCAACTAAAGTCCATAGTTTAGATTTCCTTAGCTTTTACCTAATGTCCTTTTACTGTTTCAGGATCTAGGTTTAGATTTATATTTAGACTGGGGTTACGGATTATTGAGAGGAAACTACACAGGAGAAGTACAGTTTTCATCATGTAATATTAAGCATACATACAATCAATATGATTAACAATTGTTGATGTTGGCTTTAATCACCTGGCATAGGTAGTGTTTGTCAGGTTTCTTCTTGCAAAGTTATTTTTTTCCTGCTTTCCCATCCTGTACTCTTTTGGAAAGAAGTCATTAGGAGCAGCTCAAAACTAAGGAATGGGGGGTTATGCTCGCCCTCCTTGAGGCAAGAATATCTACATAAATTGTACTAAATTTTTTTCATGGGAGGTGTATGTTTCCTTTCCTCTATATATTTGTTTACTCAGTCATTTATATCATCTGGATTCATGGATGTTTATTCTATACACTGGATTA
>JAZHEH010000224.1:0-41586 GCA_036589455.1 Ateles fusciceps
AGGACTGCTGAGGTCCACTCCAGGCCCTGCTTGCCTGGGGATCACCTGCAGTGGCTGAAGAACAGTAAGGGTTGCTCCCAGTTTCTTCTTTTACTATCTTTGTCCCTGAAGGATACTGTCCCGGGGAGTTAGGGCTTTATTTATGAGTTTCTGTTGTGCTGCTGCCTTTTTCAGGGCTGCCCTGCCCAGCGAGGAGGCAGCCTAGTCACTGTCTACCTGCAGAGGCTTTGCTGAGCTGCTGTGGGCTCTGCCCAGCTGCCAAGTGAACTTCCCTGCAGTCCTGTTTATATGGGTATAGTTAGAACTGCCTCAGCAATGGCAGCCCACCTCTGTAGTGGCCGACTTTCTCTGTAATAGTAGGCTGCCTCAGCAATAGCGGGCTGCTTCAGCAATGGCGGACTACCTCTGTAGTGGTGGAGTGTCTCAGTAATGGTGGACGCCCCCTCCCCCACAGAGTGGACCATCCCGGGTTCAGCTGTGCTTGTTGTGAAACTCTCAGTCCAGAGCGTTTCAGATTGCTGTTTTTTTGTGGGGGGTGGGACCAGCCAAGCCTGATCACCTGGCTCCCTGCCTCAGAGCTTTTTTTTTTTAGTTGAATGAGTCGACTGTCTCCCAGGTGTTCCAGTCACCTGTTGAAAATGTGCTGGGATCTGTGTGATTTCCCGTGCAGCGACCCACTGCACCTGCGCCCGCTGAAACAGCCCTGCTGAGATTCGTGGCACATTTTTGCCTGGGAATCTCCTGGCCTGGCTCCCTGTTTCAGCCCCCTTTTCTATTAGTTGAATGGGTGACTCTGTCTTCCTGAAGCTCCAATCACCAGCTAAAACAGTGCCTGGACCCGTGTATTTTGTACGGAGAACCGCTGTGCCGGGTGTGAGCCAAAAAGCCACACAGACCAAAATAGCCGCACAGACCGAAACAGCTGCGCTGGTGACCCATGGGGCTCCTCCACCTGGGAATCTCCTGGTCTGTGGGCAATAAAAATCCATCTGGAAATGCAGCGTCCACTCACCCTCCTTGCTTTTGCTGGGAGCTGCAATCCTGAGCTGCTCCTAATCGGCCATCTTGGATCCATCAGGGTTTTCATTTCTTTAAAAAAATTCTTATTTCAAAAGGTTTGTGGGAACAGGTGGTGTTTGGATACATGAATAAGTTCTTTAGTGGTGATTCCTGATATTTTCTTGCACCATCAACTAAGGAGTGTACACTGTACCCAGCGTGTAGTCTTTTATCTCTTCACCACCCCTGACCCCTTCCTCAGAGTCCCAAAAGTCCAATGCATCCTTCTCATGCCTCTGTGCACTCAAAGCTTCACTCTCACATGTGACAGAACATAGGATGTTTGGTTGTCCATTCCTAAGTTACTTCACTGAGAATAATAGTCTCTAATTCCATCCATGTTGCTGCAAATGCCATTAATTTGTTCCTTTTTATGGTTGAGAGGTATTCCATGGTGTGTGTGTGTGTGTGTGTGTGTGTGTTGTGTGTGTGTGTGCATATACATATAAATCACATTTTCTTTATCCAGTCATTGATTGATGGGCATTTGGGCTGGTTCCATATTTTTGCAATTGCAAACTGCACTGCTATAAACATGGATGTGCAAATATCTTTTTCATATAATGATTTTTTTTCCTCTGGGTAGATACCTAGTAGTGGAATTGCTGGATGAAACAGTAATTCTACTTTTAGTTATTTAAGGGTCTCCACACTGTTTTCCATAGGAGTTGTGCTAGTTTATATTCCCACCAACAGTGTAAAAGTGTTCTCTTTTCACTGCATCCATGCCAACATCTATTATTTTTAATTATTTAATTGTACTTTAGGTTCTGGGTACATGTGTAGATCATGCAGGATTGTTGCATAGGTACACACATGGCAATGTGGTTTGCTGCCTCCAACCTCCCGTCACCTACATCTGGCATTTCTCCCCATGTTATCCCTCCCCAACCTCCCCACCGCAGCGCTGTCCCTCCCTTGGCTCCCCCAAACAGACCTCAGTGTGTGATTCTCCCCCTCCCTGTGTCTATGGGTTCTCATTTTTCAACACCCACCTATGAGTGAGAATATGCGGCATTTGATTTTCTGTTCTTGTGTCAGTTTGCTGAGAATTATGGTTTCCAGATTCATCCATGTCCCTACAAAGGACACAAACTCATCATTTTTTATGGCTGCATAGTATTCCATGGTGTATATGTGCCATATTTTCCTTGTCCAGTCTATCATCGATGGGCATTTGGGTTGGTTCCAGGTCTTTGCTATTGTGAACAGTGCTGCAATGAACATACGTGTGCATGTGTTTTTATAACAGAACAATTTATAATCCTTTGTGTATACACCTGTACGTGTGCATGTGTCTTTATAATAGAATGATTTATAATCCTTTGGGTATATTTCCAGTAATGGGATTGCTGGGTCAAATGGAATTTCTATTTCTAAGTCCTTGAGGAAGTACCACACTGTCTTCCACAATGGCTGAACTAATTTACACTCCCACTAACAGTGTAAGAGTGTTTCTATTTCTCCACATCCTCTCCAGCATCATTTATTATTATTTTTTTATTATGGCCATTGTTGTAGGAGTGAGGTGGTATCACACTGTGGTTTTGTTTTGCATTTCCCTGGTCATTAGGAATGTTGAGCATTTTTACATATGCTTGTCGGCCATTTGTGTATATTCTTTTCAAAATTGGTTATTCATGTCCTTAGCCCACTTTTTGATCGGATTGCATTTTTCTCACCTATTTGAGTTCTTTGAAGATTCTGGATATTAGCCCTTTGTTGGATGTGTAGATTAGATTGTGAACATTTTCTTCCACTCTGTAGGTTGTCTCTTCACTCTGATTATTTTTTCTTTTCTTTCATTATACTTCAAGTTTTGGAGTACATGTGCAGAACGTGCAGGTTTGTTACATAGGTATACATGTGCCTTGATGGTTTGCTGCATCCATCGCCCCGTCATCTACATTAGGTATTTTTCCTAATGTTAGCATTCCCCAATCCCCCCCACCCCATTATCCCTCTCCTAGCTTCCCCCCAACCCCCGACAGGCCCCAGTGTGTGATGCTGCCCTCCCTGTGTCCATGTGTTCTCATTGTTCAACACTCATTTATGAGTGAGAACATGTGGTGTTTGGTTTTCTGTTCTTGTGTCAGTTTGCTGAAAATGATGGTTTCTAGCTCTATCCATGTCCCTGCAAAGGACGTGAACTCCTCTTCCTTTTTATGCCTGCATAGTATTCCATGCTGTATATGTGCCACATTTTCTTTATCCAGTCTATCATTGATGGGCATTTGGGTTGGTTCCAAGTCTTTGCTATTGTAAACACTGCTGCAGTAAACATCCGTATACATGTGTCTTTATAATTGAATGTTTTATAATCCTTTGGACACATTTGGCCTTAAATCTCTCAGTGCTTTCTTTTCTTTAAAAGATTAAAGAAAAGTACAGCTTTTAAAGCACAGCTTAATCTCATTAGAACTTCATTCAGTAAAGTACTGAGCACTTGAAAAGCTACCATGTTTAAAATGGAGATATATAGAACGCAGCAAGATTTTAGAAGTGACTTAATGACAGTAAGTTTCTTGAAAATAAAATTTGAATAGAAGATAGGAAGTCCTCATGGCTAATGAGGTTGATGCTTTTTTTCTTTTTTTAAATTATTTTTTAAATAATTTATTTACTTTAGGTTCATACTATATCTGGCATTTCTCCCCATGTTATCCCTCCCTACTGCCCCCTTCCTCTCCAACCCCATCGTCTCTCCCCCTACCCCTCTGAACTGTCCCCTGTGTGTGATGCTCCTCTCCCTGACTCCACGTATTCTCATTGTTCAACATCCACCTATGAGTGAAAACATACGGTGCTTGGCTTTCTGTTCTTGTGTCAGTTTGCTGAGAATGATGGTTTCCAGATTCATCCAAGTCCCTACAAAGGACACGAACTCATCATTTTTTATGGCTGCATAGTATTCCATGGTGTATATGTACCACATTTTCTTTGTCCAGTCTATCATTGATGGGCATTTGGGTTGGTTCCAGATCTTTACTATTGTATACAGGGCTGCAATGAACATACATGTGCATGTGTCTTTATAGTAGAACAATTTATAGTTCTTTGGGTATATACCCAATAGTGCGATTGCTGGGTCAAATGGAATTTCTATCTCTAGATCCTTGAGAAATTGCCACACTGTCTTCCACAATGGTTGAACTAATTTACACTCCCACCAACTGTGTAAGAGTGTTCCTATTTCGCCACATCCCCTCCAGCATCTGTTGTCTCCTGATTTTTTAATGATCGCCATTCTAACTGGCATGAGATGGTATCTCAATGTAGTTTTGATTTGCATTTCTCTATTGACCAGTGATGATGAGCATTTTTTCATATGTTTGTTGGCCTCATATATGTCCTCTTTTCAAAAGTGTCTGTTCATATCTTTGCCCACTTTTGAATGGGGTTGTTTTTTTCTTGTATATCTTTTTAGTTCTTTGTAGATTCTGGATATTAGCCCTTTGTCAGATGGGTAGATTGCAAAAATTTTTTTGCCAGTCTGTATCTTTTGATTGGGGCATTTAGGCCATTTCCATTCAATGTTAATATTGTTATGTGTGAATTTGATCCTGCCATTTTGTTACTGGCTAGTTTTCTTTCTCATTAGTTGACTCATTTTCTTCATTGCATTTTTGGTCTTTGCCAACTGGTTTGCTTTTGCGTTATCAGTACTTGTTCCTTTCCATGCTTAGTGTTTCTTTCAGGAGTTCTTGTAGGGCAGGTCTGGTGGTGACAAAATCTCTCAATAATTGCTTGTCCATAAAGGATTTTATTTCTCCTTCACTTATGAAGCTTAGTTTGGCTGGATATGAGATTCTGGGTTGAAAGTTCTTTTCTTTAAGGATGCTGAATATTGGTCCCCACTCTTCTGGCTTGTAGGGTTTCTGCCAAGAGATCTGCTGTGAGTCTGATTGGCTTCCCTCTGTGGGTGACCTGACCTTTCTCTCTGGCTGCCCTTAGCATTTTTTCCTTCATTTTGACCCTGGTGAATCCGACAATTATGTGGTTTGGGGTTGCTTTTCTTGAAGAATATCTTTGTGGAGTTCTTGTATTTCTTGTATTTGAAATTTGGACTGCCTTGCTAGGCTTGAGAAGTTCTCCTGGATAATATCCTGGAGTGTGTTTTCCAGCTTGGATTCATTCTCCCTGTCATATTCAGGTACATCCATCAAGCATAGATTATGTTTTTTCACATAATCCCATATTTCTTGGAGGCTTTGTGCATTTCTTTTCACTCTTTTTTCTCTTGTATTGCCTTCTCTTTTTACTTCATTGAGTTGATCTTCAATCTCTGATATCCTTTCTTCTGCTTGATCAATTTGTCTATGAAAACTTGTGTTTGCTTCATGTAGTTCTCATGCTGTGTTCTTCAACTCCATCAAGTTGTTTATGTTCTTCTCTAAGCTGGTTATTCTAGTTAGCATTTCGTCTAACTTTTTTCATGGTTTTTGGTTTCTTTGCATTGAGTTAGAACGTGTTCCTTTAGCTCTGAGAAGTTTGTTATTATCCACCTTCTGAATCCTCTTTCTGTCAATTCTTTGCACTCCTTCTTGGTCAAGTTGTGATCCTGTGTTGTTGAGGAGTTGTGATCCCTTGAAGGAGAGAGATGTTCTGGTCTTTGGTGGTTTCATCTTTTTAGTGCTGTTTTTTTCCCATCTTTGTGGATTTACCTGGCTGTGGTGTCAGAGAGCTGCTTGATGAGGTCGTTTGTCTGCCTGTGGGGGATGCTACTGGGTTTCTAGGGACTCCTTCAGGTTATAAGGGAAGCTTCCTATGTCTTTTTTGTTTATGCTGAGAGATTAGGCCCGCCTCTTCCACTGACCTGTAGGCACTGCTGGGTTTTCCAGAATGCCGTCCCGTTGCTACATAGGCTTCCTGTGTTTTTTGTTAAAATGTGTAGCCCAGTCCCACCCCTATAGTGGTGGGTTGTGCCCTTCCTCCACTGGGCTGCATCATTCAGGGTTTTCTCAGACTGTGGCACTGGCTATGCAACACAGTAAAGTCAGAGCTTCAGCCCTCTGGGGTTTGTGTGGGGAGGTTAGGGACCCGCCCAGCAGCACGGGGCAGTCTCCCCCTTTCAGCTTTCTCTCTCTCCGGTCATGGGGTAGGGGCTGCCCAGGCTGCTCCGGCTTACAGCTCCCTCTCTCTCCAGGTGGGGGGGAAGGGATGATAGCTCAGTCTGCAGACTCTTATTCAACTCCGCACTTGTAATTCCCGGTGCTTGACTGGCAAAGATCCCCCCCTGTTCTGTGTATTGCTGAGGCTTTGGGGGAAGCACTGTATCTGGACCAGAGTGCCAGAAGTGGGCTTCCAACTTGCTGATCAGATGCACTTTCTGAATGAAGCAGCACCCCTTCCTGCCTCGGCCTGCCCTGAGTGGGCTTTGCTCACCCTCAGACCAGACCTGTTGAAATGCACCTGGTACCTCGGTTGGAGCTAGGAGATCTCTGGGTTTCTGCGTCTCTTTAACTGGGTGGTGTGCGCTGGAGTTGTGCCTAATCTGCCATCTTGGACCCTCCCCCCATGAGGTTGACTCTTTAAAACAGAAGACAGTGAGCATAACATTTATATGAGAGGATTTTCCTTGGCATTTTTGTCTTCATTTTACCTCTGCCATCAAAAAGAAAATATTAGTTTTGTCATCATAGGAAATACTATGTAAAGTTTTTCCTGAAGAAAATGATTAAGATTTACACACCAGGGCTCTCTACCATCATATTTTCCTTGAATTATCTTTTCTTTTTTTTTTACAAAAAAGAGAAAAAGCATTACTTATAACAGTGCTTACTATGTGCCAAAGCAGTGCTAAGTACCTTAGATGGAATAATCCTTACCATATCCCTGTAACTGTTATTACTTACATTTTAAACATGAGAAAAATAAAATTTAATAATAAATACCTTTAAAGTTCGTGTTTCAAGATTAAAACTAAATACATGGAGTCTGAATCCAAAAATTTATGCTGTTGGCACTTATGTTACTTAAGAAATTGATGGTGGCAATTTAAGGAATGTTGACATGTGTCAAAATAGAAAAAAAATGTCTAGATTTTGTTGTGGTTGTTTGCAGTTCATTTTTCTAATTATTGGTATTTCATTTTGATTTTATCCTTACTTCAAAATACAAATACAGTAACATAACAAACTACATGAAAATGTTTTAAAAATCTTTATTAAAAAAGCAATAACATTATCATTTTTTAAATCAAGGATTAATTTGTGTTATCTCTTAAACCATAATTTTCCACCCAAATTGCCTTTTGGCAATTAAATTACCATGAAGTAAAATAGTATTATGTTAATATTTCCCATTATATAATTCATATATTAGTATTCTACAGTTTGAAAGCATGGATAAATTTACAACCTACTTCAATTAACAACGTAATAGAATGGAAGAAGAGACATCCACAATAATTTATCTGCTATACAATTTATGACAAAATACAGTATTCATAATTAAATTTCATGTTAACTGATTGTTATTTTACAACAGTCTTCCTATTGGAGAAAGCATAGAATATGCCTGTCTCATTAAAACAAAACAACAAAGAATTCTAAGTAGTCAAACAAAAATATGCTGTAGAATAAAATGGTAAGCTACTCTTAAAGTAGCTAAGATTCAGTTTTCTCAAATAAGGTAAATTTTAGCAGTTGAATTTCAGAACAAATAATTGTTATAGAACTAACAGAAAGCTACTGCACAGTTTTATAATTACATACAACTAACTTTCCCCCCCCCCAAAATAAATACCATTAATTATGCCCCAGAGATCCTGTATTTTAAGCTGGATATATGACTACATGCAGCCTCTAGACTGTCTCACTTGGGAAGGGCTTGTGTATTTTTTAACTGCAGGAAGATGTGTAAAACAAATATAATGAACAAAATAGTTAACTGTGATATATATTACTACTGCTCTGCTTTGATTTTTAATATTCATAGCCATAAAATATTTGATAAATTTTTTCAATATCCATTCTTCTAGACCTTACAGATGGTCACACTTTTTCCATCTACTTCTGTAGGTAGCCAAGGTCATGTGACTACCTATTATATAAAGAATGTAAGTAGAAGTGGTATATGCATCTTTTAGGTATAAGTATAAAACACTTGGAATGAGGCCTTCTTATCCTTTCCTTACTTGTTGAGGCAACAAGGAGGGTTGTGTGGTTTAATTAAAAAGCTATAAGGTGGTAGAGTCTTTGTCTACTGGGGTATCAATGTAGAGTAAATCTCTTACAGTGCCTTCTTATATATATGAAATAAATGAAAATGAAATACAGTTACATTGTCTATACTGATGAATTAAATAACTTGCTTTCAAAGTTTGACATTTTGGAAATTCAAGTCAGCATGAATTTGATACAATGTGTGTCACATGCAAAGGAATATCTGAAATTAGTAACTTAAAGGTACAAACTTAATTAATACTTATTTACAAACCAAGTCAAATTAGTATTAGAAATTACCAAATGTGTTACAACTCACTGTTTGCTATTTCATCTATATTAGCTATAGCAAGATTAGACTGCCATAACAAAAATAACTATTTTAGTGGTTGAAAAGGATAATTTTTTAAATCTCTAGTAATAGTTTAAGGTGAGTCTTGTAATCAGAGAAATAGTGATCTTTGTAGATTCTGATTCTTCTATAATATCATCCTCCTATTCAGAGCTGTGATTCTTATTTCCATGGTTGAAATTTGTATTTGTTGTAATTCAATATTGCAGAGTGGAATGAAGAAAAATGTGAAATCTTCCATACCATCTTTAATAAAGATTTTAAATTTCACATATCACTTTCGTTGACATTCTCTTGAATTCCAGCTGGTCTCATATTCACTCATAAGTTATCTTCGTTAAGTCTGACACAACATCCACTTGTGTACCTTGCAATTACACCTCCCCCTAAATTTTACTGATTCATTTTTTATTCCTTAAAACAATTTTTTTCTGATTTATCTACATATATGCTTAAACAATAAGTTAATTAGTTTTGCTTGGTTTTGAGATTAATAGTAATTTCCATGTTATTTTTGTGTGTGTGTGTGTCTCTTTTCTCATACTCTCTCTTTCTCGCTGGTTGTTAATGTTACAAAGTATCAGGGTGGAGAGGAATCATCACTTTTTTTCTTTAACAGGCATTCAGGAATGAAATGTGTTCATTTCATGTCTGTGTGCTGCTTTGGTATTTAATGTGTCTAGCATAATATCAAACTTCGGTCTCAGTTTCCTGAATCTGTACATTTAGAATACTGAACAATATTTCACAAGTAATAATGTTTTTATTATTTATTTATTTATTATACTTTGAGTTCTGGGGTACATGTGCAGATCATGCAGGTTTGTTACATAGGTATACACGTGCCATGGTGCTGGTTTGCTGCTTCCCCTCACCCCATCATCTACGTTAGATATTTCTCCTAACGTTATCCCTCTCCCAATCCCCCAACCCCTGCTATTCCTCCCCTAGCCCCTCAACCCCAGACCCCAGTGTGTGATGTTCCCCCTCCCTGTGTCCTTGTGTTCTCATTGTTCAACACCACTTATGAGTCAGAACATGCTGTGTTCAGTTTTCTGTTCTTGTGTCAGTTTGCTGAAAATGATTGTTTCTATCTCTATCCATGTCCCTGCAAAGGATATGAACTTATCCTTTTTTATGGTTGCATATAATTTCATGGTGTATATGTGTCACATTTTCTTTATCCAGTCTATCATTGATGGGCATTTGTGTTGGTTCCCAGTCTTTGCTATTGTGAACAGTGGCACAATAAACATATGTGTACATGTGTCTTTATAACAGAATGATTTATAATCCTTTGGGTATAAACCCAGTAATGGGATTGCTGGGTCAAATGGTATTTCTGGTTCCAGATCCTTGAGGAATTGCCACACTGTCTTCCACTATGGTTGAATTAATTTACACTTGCACCAACAGTGTAAAAGCGTCCTATTTCTCCACATCCTCTGCTGGAATCTGTTGTCTCCTGATTTTTTAATGATCACTTTTCTATCTGGCACGAGGTGGTATCCCAACATGGTTTTGATTTGCATTTCTCTAATGACCAGTGATGACGAGCATTTTTTTGTTTGTTGGCTGCATAAATGGCTTCTTTTGAAAAGTGTGTGTTCATATCCTTTGCCCACTTTTTGATGAGGTTGTTTTTTCTTGTAAATTTGTTCAAGTTCTCCAGACATTCTGGATATTAGCCCTTGGTCAGATAGATAGGTTGCAAAAATTTATTCCCATTCTGTCGGTTGTCGGTTCACTCTATTGATAGTTTCTTTAGCTGTGCAGAAGCTCTTAAGTTTAATTAGATCCAACTTGTCTATTTTGGCTTTTGGTGCCATTGCTTTTGGTGTTTTAGTCAAGAAGTTCTTGCCCATGCCTATGTTCTACATGGTATTGCCTAGGTTTTCTTCTAGAGTTTTTATGGTGTTAGGCTTCAGGTTTAAATCTTTAATCCATAAGGAAAAGATAGAGTTTCAGCTTTCTGCATATGGCTATCCAGTTTTCCCAACACCATTTATTAAACAGGGAATCCTTTCCCCATTGCTTGTTTTTGTTGGGTTTGTCAAAGATCAGATGGTTTTAGTTGTGTGGCATTCTTTCTGAGGTGTCTGTTTGGTTTCATTGGTCTATATCTCTGTTTTGGTTCCAGTACCTACTATTTTGATTACAGTAGTTTTGTAATATAGTTTGAAGTCAGGTAGCCTGATGCCTCTAGCTTTGATTTTTTTTTTTTTTTTTTTTTTTTTCTTAGGATTGTCTTGGCTATGCAGTCTCTTTTTGGTTCCATATGAAGTTTAAGGTGGTTTTTTCCAATTCTGTGAAGAAAGTCAATGGTAGCTTGATGCGGATAGCCTTGAATCTATACATTACTTTGGGCAGTATGACCATGGAATATTTTTCCTTCTGTTTGTGTCCTCTGTTATTTCATTGAGAAGTAGTTTGTAGTTCTCCTTGAGGAGGTCCTTCACATCCCTTGTTAGTTGTATTCCTAGGTATTTTATTCTCTTTGTAGCAATTGTGAATGGGAGTTCACTCATGATTTGACTCTCTGTCTATTACTGGTGTATAGGAATGCTTGTGATTTTTCTGTCCGAGACTTTGCTGAAGTTGCCTATCAATCAGCTTAAGGAGATTTTGGGCTGAGACAATGAGGTTTTCTAAAGATACACTTATGTCATCTGCAAACAGGGACAATTTGACATCTTTGCTTCCTATTCAAATACCCTTCATTTCTTTCTCTTGCCTGATGGCCCTAGCCAGAAATTACAATACTATGTTGAACAGCAGTGGTGAGAGAGGGCATCCTAGTCTTGTGCCAGTTTTGAAAGTCCAGTTTTTGCCCACTCAGTATGATATTGGCTGTGAATTTGTCATAAATAGCTCTTATTATTTTGAAATACTTTCCAACCATACCTAGTTTATTGAGAGTTTTTAGCCTAAAGGCTGTTGAATTTTGCCAAAGGCCTTCTCTGCATCTATTGAGATAATCATGCAGTTTTTGTCTTTGGCTCTGTTTATGCGATAGATTACATATATAGATTTGTGGATGCTGAACCAGCCTTGTATCCCTGGGATGAAGCCAACTTGATTGTGATGGATAAGATTTTTGAGATGCTGTTGCATTCGGTTTACCAGTATTTTATTGAAGATTTTTGCATCAATGTTTATCATAGATACTGGCCTGAAATATTCTTTTTTAGTTGTGTCTCTTCCGGGTTTGGCATCAGGATGATGTTGGTCTCATAAAATAAGTTATGGAGGATTCTCTCTTTTGTATTGTTTGGAAAAGTTTCAGAAGGAATGGTACCAGCTCCTCTTTGAACCTCTGGTAGAATTTAGCTGTGAACTCATTTAGTCCTGGACTTTTTTTGGTTTGTAGGCTATTATTGCTGCCTCAACTGCAGACCTTGTTATTGGTCTATTCAGGAATTCAGCTTCTTCCTGGTTCAGTCTTGGGAGGGTGTAAATGTCCAGGAATTTATCCATTTCTTCTAGATTTACTGGTTTATTTGCACAGAGGGGCCTGTAGTAATCCCCTGATGGTAGTTTGTATTTCTGTGGGATCAGTGGTGATATCTCCGTTATCATTTTTCATTGCATATATTTGAATTTTCTTTTTTATTAGTCTGGCTAGCAATCTATTTTGTCGATCTTTTCAAAATACCAGCTTCTGGATTCATTGATTTTTTGAAGGTTTTTTTTGTGTCTCTATCTCCATCAGTTCTGCTTTTATCTTAGTTATTTCTTGCTTTCTGCTAGCTTTCAAATTTGTTTGATTTTGTTCCTCTAGTTTTTTTAATCATGGCGTTAGGGTGTTGATTTTATATCTTTTCTTGCTTTTCTTGTGGGCATTTAGTGCTATAAATTTCTCTCTAGACAGTGTTTTAAATGTGTCCCAGAGATTATGGGACATACTGTCATCATGCTCATTGGTTTCTAAAAATACTTTTATTCCTGCCTTCATTTCATTATTTATCCAGTAGCCATTCAGGAGCAAGTTGTTTAATTTCCATGTAGTTGTATGGTTTTGGGTGAGTTTCTTAATCCTGAGTTCTAATTTGATTGCATTGTGGGCTGAGAGACTGTTTGTTATGATTTCCATTCTTCTGCATTTGCTGAGGAGTGTTTTACTTCCAATTATGTGGTCCGTTTTAGAATAAGTGTGAGTGTGATGTGGTGCTGCGAAGAATGTATATTCTGTGGTTTTGGGGTGGAGAGTTCTATAGATGTCTATTAGGCCCACTTGGTCCCGATCTGAGTTCAAGTCCTAGGTATTCTTGTTAATTTTCTGTCTCGTTGATCTCTTTTTAAAATAAACATTATGTTACTACAAATTTATATACTTTATTTGCAAGTTTAATTTTATTTAGACTATTGTATACAATTTTATTTTGTGATTTTAATGTACTTTATTTTGCATTCTCCCACTAATGTAATTGGTGTTATTTTCAGATATTATTACTATAAAGAACACTGCATATGTTGAATCAGCCTTGCAGCCCAGGGATGAAGCCAACTTGATAGTGATGAATAAGCTTTTTGATGTGCTGTTGGATTCAGTTTGCCAGTATTTTATTGAGGACTTTTGCATCAGTGTTCATCATGGATACTGGCCTGAAATTTTCTTTTTTAGTTGTGTCTTTGCCAGCTTTTGTTATCAGGATGATATTGGTCTCATAAAATGAGTTAGGAAAAATTCCCTCTTTCTGTATTGTTTGGAATAGTTTTGGAATGAATGGTACCAGCTCCTTTTTGTACCTCTGGTAGAATTTGGCTGTGAACCAGTCTGGTCCTGGAGTTTTTTTGGTTGGTAGACTATTAATTGCTACCTCAATTTCAGACCCTGTTATTGGTCTATTCAGGGACTCAAATTCTTCCTGGTTTAGTCTTGGGAGGTTGTAAGTGTCCAGGAATTTATCCATTTCTTCTAGATTTACTGATTTATCTGCGTGGAGGTGTCTGTAGTAGTCTCTGATGGTAGTTTGTATTTCTGTGGGATCAGTGGTGACATCCCTTTATCATTCTTATTGCATCTATTTGATTCTTCTCTTTTTCTTCTTTATTAGTCTGGCTAACAGTCTATCTATTGTGTTGATCTTTTCAGAAAAAAAAAAAACAGCTGCTGGATACATTGAAGGGTTTTTTGTGTCTCTATCTCCTTCAGTTCTGCTCTTATTTATTTTCTTCTGCTAGCTAACTTTTGCATTTGTTTTATCTTATTCCTCTAGTTCTTTTAATCCTGACATTAGGGTGTCAATTTTAGCTCTTTCCTCATTTCTCTTGTGGGTATCCATCACATAAACAGAAGTAAAGACACAAACCACATGGTTATCTCAATAGATGCAGAGAAGGCCTTCAACAAAATTTAAATCCCTTTATGCTAAACACTCAATAAACTAGGTATCAGTGGAACATATCTCAAAATAATAAGAGCAATTTATGACAGTTTCACAGCCAATATCATACTGAATGGGCAAAAACTGGAAGCATTCCCCTTCAAAAAGTGGCACAAGACTAGGATGCTCTCTCTCTCACCACTCCTATTCAACATAGTATTAGAATACTGACCAGGGCAATCAGGCAACAAAAATAAACACAGGATATTCAATTAGGAAAAGAAGAAGTCAAATTGTATGTTAGAAGGC
Source organism: Ateles fusciceps (assembly GCA_036589455.1). NCBI lineage: Eukaryota > Metazoa > Chordata > Mammalia > Primates > Atelidae > Ateles > Ateles fusciceps. The sequence continues at coordinate 14,214 of JAZHEH010000224.1, forward strand.
CCCATAGTTTCAGCCCCAAATCTCCTTAAGCTGATAAGCAACTTCAGCAATGTCTCAAGATACAATATCAATGTGCAAAAATCACAAGCATTCCTATACACCAGTAATAGACAAGCAGAGAGTCAAATCATGAGTGAACTCCCATTCACAATTGCTATAAAGAGAATAAAATACCTAGGAATACACTAACAAGGGATGTGAAGGACCTCCTCAAGGAGAACTACAAACCACTTCTCAATGAAATAAGAGAGGACACAAATAGGTGGGAAAACCTTCCATGCTCATAGTTAGGAAAAATTAATATCATGAAAATGGCCATACTTCCCAAAGAAATTTATAGATTCAATGTTATCCCCATCAAGCTACCATTGACTTTCTTCACAGAATTAGAAAAAAACACCTTTAACTTCATATGGAACCAGAAAAGAGCCCATATAGCCAAGATAATCCTAAGGGGGGGAAAATAAAAAAAAAGCTGGAGGCATCATGCTACCTGACTTCAAACTATACTACAATGCTACAGTGAACAAAATGGCATTGTACTGGTACCAAAACAGAGTTATAGACCAATGAAACAAAACAGAGCCCTCAGAATGAATGCCACACATCTACAACCATCTGATCTTTGACAATCCTGACAAAAACAACCAAGGGGGAAATGATTCCCTATTTAATAACTGATGTTGGGAAAACTGGCTAGCCATATGCAGACAGCTGAAACTGGATCCTTTCCTTACACCTTATACAAAAATTAACCCAGGATGGATTAAAGATTTAAACACAAAACCTAATACCATAAAAACTCTAAAAAAATCTACACAATACCAATTAGGACATTGGCATGGGCAAGGACTTCTTGACTAAACACAAAAAGAAATGGCAACAAAAACCATTTTGACAAATAGGATCTAATTAAACTAAAGAACTTCTGCACAGTGAAAGAACTATCATTAGAGTGAACCAAGCATGAACACAATGGGAAAAATTTTTTGTAATCTACCCATCTGACAAAGGGCTAATATCTCTAATCTATGGAGACCTTAAACAAATTTACCAGGAAAAAACAACCCCATCAAAAAGTAGACAAAGGATATGAACAGACACTTCTCAAAAAAGACATTTATGCAGCCAACAAACATATGAAAAAATGCTCGTCATCACTGGTCATTAGAGAAATGCAAATCAAAACCACATTGAGATACCGTCTCACACAAGTTAGAATGATGATCATTAAAAAAAATCAGGAGACAACAGATGCTAGAGAGGATGTGGAGAAGTAAGAATGCTTTTACACTGTTGGTCGGAGTGTAAATTAATTCAACCATAGTGGAAGACAGTGTGGCAATTCCTCAAGGATCTAGAACCAGAAATACCATTTGACCCAGCAATCCCATTACTGGGTATATACCCAAAGGATTATAAATCATTCCATTATAAAGATGCATGCACATGTATGTTTATTGCAGTTTTGGTCACAATAGCAAAGACCTGGAACCAACCCAAATGCCCATCAATGATAGACTGGATAAAGAAAATGTGGCACATATACACCATGGAATACTATGCAGTCATAAAAAAGGATGATTTCATGTCCTTTTGAAGGACATGGATAAAGCTGGAAACCATCATTCTCAGCAAACTGACACAAGAACAGAAAACCAAACACCGCATGTTCCCACTCATAAGTGGGTGTTGAACAATGAGAACACATGGACACAGGGAGGAGAACATCACTCATGGGCATTTTGTGGGGTGGAGAACTATGGAGGCATGGGCAGGAGATGGGGTTTAGAGGAGGGATAGCATTCGGAGAAATAACTAATGTAGATGATGGGGTGATGGATACAGCAAACCATCATGGCACTTTTATACCTGCACATTCTGCACACTTATCCCAAAATTTAAAGTATAATAAAACCACTGCTATATATATTTTTATGGTTATCTTCATATTCAAATGCAAGTGTATTAGTCATTCTCACACTGCTATAAATAAGCACCTGAGACTGGATAATTCATAAAAATTGACTTATGATTCTGAGACTCTTCAGTAATTATCATGGCTTCTGCCTTTGGGGAGGTCTCAGGAAGCTACCAAGAAAGGCCAAAGGCAAAGGAGGAGCAAGGTACTTTACATGGCAGGAGGAGGAGGAAGAGAGAGAGGGCAAGGAAGTGACACACACTTTTAAATGACCGGATCTTATGAAAACTCACTATCATGAGAATATCACCAAGGGGGATGGTGTTAAACCATGAGCAAATAACCTCATGATTCAATCAGCTTCCCACTAGACCCCACCTCCAACACTGGGTGTGACCATTGAACATGATATTCACGCAGAGACACAGATCCAAACCACACTGTTCTGCCACAGCACCTTCAAAATCTCATGTCGTTCTCATATTTCAAAATACATTCATGGCTTCCCAACAGCTCCACAGAGTCTTAACTCATTTCAGCATAAACTCAAAAGTCCAAAATCCCAGGTCTCTTCTTATACAAGGCAAGTCCCTTCTGCCTATGAGCCTGTAAAATAAAAAATAATAATAAATAAACAATTTAGTTACTCCCAAGAGACAATGGGGATATAGGTATTTGTTAAATACTCCAATTGCAAAAAGGCGAGATCAACCAAAAGAAAAGGGTTAAAGGCCCCATGAAAGTCCAAAACACAGCAGGAAAGTCATTAAAATGTAAAGCTCCAAAAGAATCTCCTTTGACTCCATGTCTCATATCCAGGAAACAATGATGCCAGGGGTTGGCTTGCAAGCCCTTGGGCAGCCACACCCCTGTGGCTTTGTAGGGTTCAGGCCCCACAGCTGTTCTCAAGAGCTGGTGTTGAATGCCTGAGGCTTTTCCAGATGTGTAATGCAAGCTGCTTGTAGATCTACCATTCCAGGGTCTTAAGGATGGTGACCCTCTTCTCATTGTTCCACTAGGCTCCAGTGGGGACTCAGTGTATGGACTCCAACCCCACATTTGCCCTCCACACTGTCCTATTAGGGGTTCTCCATCTGGTCTCCACTCCTGCAGCAAACTTCTGCCTGTACATCCGGGCTTTTTCATACAGCCTCTGAAATCTAGCTAGAGGATCCTAAGCCTCAACTCTTGTACTATATGTACCCAAAGACTTAACACCACATGGAAGCCACCAAGGCTTACAACTTGCACCCTCTCAAGCAGTGGCCTCAGCTATACCTGGGCCCCTTTGAACCATAGCATATCAGCCAGGGTGCAGGGAGCCATGCATGTCCTGAGGCTGCATAGGGCAGCAGGGCTCTGGGCTTGGCCCAAGAAACCATTCTTTCCTCCTAGGCTTCCAGTTCTGTGATGGGAGGGGCCACCATGAAGATTTCTGAAATGCCTTCAAGGCCTTTCCCTTTGTTTTGGCCATCAGAACTCACCTTCCTTTTAGTAATGTAAATTTCTGCAGCCTGTTTGATTTGCTGCTGTGACAATAGATTTTTATTTTCTACCACATAACCAAGCTGCAGATTTTCCAAATTTTTTGCTCTGCTTTTCTTTTAAATATAAGTTCCAATTTCAAGTCATTTCTTTGCTCATGCCTATGAGCATATGTTGTTAGAGGAGCCAGGTTAATTACTGAACACTTTGCCACTTATAAATTTCTTGCACCAGATACCTTAAATTATCACTCTCAAATTCAAAGTTCCGCAGATCCCTGGAACACGGGCACAATGCAGCCAGGCTCTTTGCTAAAGCATGACAAAAGTGACCTGTGTTTCAGTTCCCAATAAGTTCCTCATTTTCATCAGAGACCTCCTCAGTCTTGACTTTCTTGTACATATCACTATCTGCATTTCGTTCACAATTTAACAAATATTTAAAAAGTTACCAATTTTTCCTCATATTTCTGTCTTCTGCTGAGCCCTCCAAACTCTTCTAACCTCTGCCCATTTCCCAATTCCAAACCTGCTTGCACATTTTCTGGTAACTGTATATCAAGGCCCCACTCCTCGGTACCAATTTTGTGTATTAGTCCTTTCTCACATTGCTATAAAGATATACCTGAGACTCTGATAAATAAGTTTAATTAGCTCATGGTTCTACAGGTTATACAGGAAGCATGGCAGCTTCTGCTTCTGGGGAGGCCTCAGGAAGGTTCTAGTCATGGCAGAAGGCAAAGAGGGTGTGAGGCAGTTCACATGCCCACAACAGAAGGAAGTGGGAGGATGTGTCGCACACTTTCAAATGACCAGATTTCATGATAGCTCACTATCACAAAAACAATATGAAGGGAGATGGTGTTAAATCACAAGAAACCACCACAATGATCCAATCACCTCTCATATGCCCCCACCTCCAACATTGGGAGTTATAATTTGACATGAGATTTGGGCAAAGACAGAGATCCAAACCCTATCAGCAAAATACTGAAAATATATCCCTTTGAAAAAGAGAGAGACAAAATTATTTTCCAAATTGTTTGTTTTGACCATTTTTTCAAATTGATAAGAATTTTATATAAATTCTAAACGCTAACTGCCTCTCAGTTATATATGAAGCAAATATCTCACAGTAATTTTGTCTTTTTATTATTATAGTATCTTTGCATGAGTATATATTTTGCTTTGTCTTAATGACTAACTTAAAGATATTCTAAATCCAAAATCAGTTTATTTTTTCAATTCTGAGTGCTTCATAGCCTATTAGATGATTAATGTTTATTAGAATATATACACTCTCCTTGTTTGAGATCTATCTATAACCAGTTAATCAACATTGTAAGTTTTGTTGATCAAATATAGCATATTCTTACTAATATTTTTAAATATGTTCCTCAATAATTGAGAGTTACATAAAAGCTGTCATATTATGGTGATTATGGAATTAAACCACTTGATGAATTAAAGTTTCTGTCATAATGCATCGTTCTTGTAAGCACTTATTCAAAAAGTTTTATATAGCTTCTGTATCTATTCCCATTTCAGCTGTGTTCTGGTTAATATTTATTTCACAAATGTTTATTATTTAAAGTATTTATTAACATCTGGAGCATTCTTATTAAACTTATTAAACTTTTGTTTCCCGGTTCTCTCACTTTTAATTACAAAGTTCTGGTAATTAAATTTTGAATAAGTCCAGTTCTCTGTCTCTACTGTCCTATCCTGGTTATGAATAATCATCATGTCTCTACTCAATACTTTTTCAATTACAACATAACTACTTTCCAAGCCTTTAACCATTTTTGTAGGGAGAATAATTTTTTCTATGATCCATAGTTGAAAATGCCATTTACCTAATTGAAATTTTTTGGTAGTTACTCATTTCCCTTCAGATAATGGCTAAACTTAAAACAAAAAAAACTATACAAGTGATTCCATATCTTGATTTCAGCTTTTCTCTCTAGACTAATGTCTGTCCCAGTCATTATCTGTTTTTCAGCCATATCCAACTTGTTTTACATTTGTTAAGATTCCATGTTCTCTCTGAACCGTATGTCTTTGTACATGATTATACTTGACCTTTATGCACCACCCTGAGTACCCGTTATTAACTCATATTTCTCTTTTAAATCCCAGGTAAAATGTTAAAAGACTTTGTCTCTCTTGTACACTTTGTATACCTAATGCTGACATATCCTTGGTTTGTATGCAATAGATACTTTAAACAATTCAATAAAGGCAGGAAGAAAAGAAGGTGAAAGCAAGTAAGTAGCAAGACTCCATAGTACAAACATACCTATGGCAGTTTTATTTGAAATTAATTTTATAGATCTTAATAATTCATACTTTCAATTTATTTCGTTCTGATCCCTTCTCACAAGCTTAAATCTGACTCATAAAGCTGTTAAGAGTAACTAGAGTTTTCCTCAAAAATTTTATATTTTTCATATGGATATCTACTGCTTCCCATGTAAAATATAAACCTGAGAGAAACAAATCTGCAAAACCTCCAGGTGATTAAAGAAGAAACAGCAATAAATGTAACATGAACTGTTACATACACAAGGAGATGCAGTCAACTTTAAGTGGGAGATATTTATGTTTTAAATCCAGTTGCACTGGCTCATACTTTCAGATTTAAAAAGATTTCTCCCTAGCAGTTTAGATCCAGCAACATATCTTTCTTTTTTTTCTTAATATTAGATAAATAAAGGCATATATGCTATTGCATTTAGTTACTCCAGTATCTCTGTGCTGACCCTTTTCTTCAAATACTTGAAACCCCAACAGAGGTGTCTGTTTTCTTTCCCTCTTCTTGTTGACTTTTGCTTTGTGCATATGTTAAGAAATTCAGCTTATTCACTTCTTACATATGTGCTTTCAAATTATTAATAACACTACAAGGGATAAAACAGACTTTAAAATCATGAGTCAGGAAATTTAATAGAATGAATGTGTATTTTTTGCCAAACACATCAAGTTGTATACATTGATTGTGGACTTCCATTTGTATGTTAAAATTCATAAATATAATGTTGAAAAAATTGCATGGACTGAAAATTTTGCACATATAGCACCAATCCAAAGCGTCTGTCAAAATAATTCCACTGTCCAAAATTCCAAAGTACCAGATATTTATTTTAAAATAGCTATTGAATATAATATATTCATTAATATAGTAAAAACTGGAGATATATAAGTGAAAAAAAATCCCTATCCTTTTCAAAGTTTAGTAAAAGAAATTAAAAATGAAGTAGATGTGGCTATTATAATATAGGTATATGAGAAATAGTAAAAACAGTTGTAGAAAGCTTGTTTTATTCAATATCTTAATCATAGAATATAACAGTGCTATAGGAGTTTGAAGAAGGAGTTTTCTAAACTTAAGTTTGGCATTTCATGTTAAATGAATACATCACGAAAGACTGAAAATGGTACTTTGGGGAAACTAAGCCCATTTGGCTTTGCTGCAGCTAAAGTTACCATAGAAAGAAGGCTATGCAGGTAGAGTGATGAAGGTAATATACCAGAGATGAAAGAACTTCTTGCCAAACTGTGAAGTTTGCTTTAATTTACAAAGAATTCTTGACTGAATTGATTAGCTTTCCATCACTATGATAACAGAGTGACTTAAATAATAAACTTTGTATGAAGTCAAATCTACATTTGTGTTTCCAAAGTCAGAAAGCAGTTGAAACTTCATATACTTGAATAGGGAGACTATGCAAGAAAATATTAAAAGCAGATATATATTTCTTCAGGAATGTTTTACCTGGTATATTGTTTATTTTAAAAAATTATAATTTAATTAGTTGTTACAATTATTCCATTTTACGGATAGTGAAATTATGGCCCATAAATGTCTAGTAAATTACTCAGTGGCATACAGTAGATGATAGTAAATGAACACAGAATGCAAAGCCAGGCTCCAAGCGCAAGTGCATGTAACTACAGCACTATACGAAGGACAGCATTTAATAGAATAGAAAATTGTCATCATTTAAGGCAAACAAAATCAAAGGTACAATTCAACAAGATGCAGAATCAATACATATGTTTCTTAAATGCTTATTTGCCTCTGAGTCAAATCTTCCAAAAGAAGTTAACTCTTTTAAAAAACAAAGACAACAAAAAGTGAGACATTTCAACTGATCTGCATCTATGTGTGATTATACTAGATTGTGTCTCTTGTGAGCATTCTATTGTTAGAAGATTTCTTGTATAATTATAAGATGAAAAACAGATTGTGGATATTACCCTCTGTGATGGGACTCCTTGCTGTTGCAAGTGGAAGATTTTTCTGAGTTAATTGAAAGCACAGCTTGATGTCCCATGCAGTTTAAATACAGAAATTCAAAGCAGAGAAAAATAATAAATAAATAAACTCTGCTAAAGTAATATTTGAATTGAGATAAATTGGTAGAATAAAGAGAATTCTGGATTATAGTTATTTTAAAGTCTTCAAATATCTCTAAACATATAATATGTATAATACATTACTGATAACTTGAAGATTTATCCTTAAGTAAATGTTCATGATCTTGAAGTAAACATGCAACTGGCATACAATGACTAAAGTGACTTGGAATAACAAGATTTTGTCAGAATCTATAGGTAAATACTAAGCATTCATATAAGTTCTTTTTAAATACAGTAAGTCACTATGCAAATAAATTATTTTCTATGGAGATGCTTTTCTTATCACCATTTTTCAGGTGATAAAACTAACACTGGTAAAATGATAAAGCATGCCAAAGAGCTCAAACCTAATTGGTGGCAGAGTCAGAACAACATTAATTACTACTCATCTTGTTCTTGTTTTTTAAATTGACATATAAAATTGTATATATTTATTGTGTACAATATGTCATGAACTATACATTGCTGAATGATTAAATACAGCTAATTGTTATATGCATTACCTTTTACAGATATTTTTGTGGTGAGAGCACTTTATATCCACTCTCTTAGCATTTTTAAAGAATATATCGTCAACCGTAATCATCATCTCCTGTATCTAAGAAATAAACTGACGCAACAGAAAACCAAACACCTCATGTTCTCACTCATAAGTGGGTGTTAAACAGTGAGAACACATGGACACAGGGAGGTGAATATCACACACATGTCAGGGGGTGTGGGTGGCTAGGGGAGGGGATAACATTAGGAGAAACACCTAACGTAGATGACTGGGGAATGGATGCAGCAAACCACCACGGCACATGTATACCTATGTAACAAATCTGACGATCTGCACATGTACCCCAGAACTTAAAGTATAATTAAAAAAAAAAAAGGAAATAATTTTTGAGTCAAGTACTCTTTTAGGTGCTAAGAAGAAACGCAAAAACTGAAGCCTTAAAACTGATATTTGGTTAATGAATACATAAATAAACAATGAGCATAAATATGTAACATAATCATTTATATTAATAAATATACAGACGGAGGAGAAATAGAGTAGGAGCTTGATATTTCTCATGAAGTCGTCAAGGAAGAAATGCTGTAAATTCTCATAAAAGATCTCTTTATGAAAGTCAAACTTGAATGACATGGAGAAGCAGACAACAAAGATATCATTCCAGTGTTTGTATCATATACTTTTCCTTACATATGTATTTACATTATATATATTTACATTCACTATATCTATATATTATACATGTCTATATGTACATGATTCCCCTTTAGTATCCACAGGGGACTGAGGGGGATTCACTCAAATATAATATATAGACAACAAAATCTGTGGATGCTCAAGTTCCTTATACAAAATCCCAGAGACGATGTGAAGAAAAGGGAATGCTCATACACTGTTGGTAGGGATATAAATTAGTACAGCCCTTATGGAGAACAGTATGGAGGTTCCTCAAAAAACTTAAAATGGAACTATTACACAACCCAGCAATCCCATTGCCTGTTATATATTCTAAAGAAAGAAAATCAGCATATAGAAGAGACAGCTAGGCTTTTATGTTTATTGCAGCACTATCCACAATAGCCAAGATATAGAATCAACCTCAGTGTCCCTCAGTGAATGAATGGATAAGGAAAATGTGGTATATATACAAAATGAAACACTAATCTGCCTAAAAAGAATGAAATCCTATCATTTGCAACATGGATGGAATTAGAGGATATAAGGTTAAATGAAATAAACCAGACACAGAAAGACAAATACTGCATGTTCCCGTTTATATGAAAGAGCTAAAACATTTGAGTGGTGGTTACCAGAGACTAGGAAGGGTAATGAGCATTGATAAATGGGTAAAAAAAATACAGTTAGATAGAAGAAATAAATTCAAGCATTCAATACAATTATAAGTTAACTATAGTATGATAATTTATTGTATATTTTAAAATAGCTAAAAGATTTGGAATGTTCCCACTACAAAGAAATGACAAATACTTGAGATGATGGACATTCTAATTACCCTACTTTCACTATTACACACTGTATGCTTGTATCAAAAATCGCATGGACCCCATAAATATGTACAACTATTATTTATCAATATAAATTTTTAAAAATTGCATATTTTTGTATTAGCACATTTTAAGAATTCAACGTATCATCAACTATAATAATTATCCTCTCCTTTACTTAAGAAATGATTTTTGAACCAGGTACTCTTCTAGGTGCTATGAACAGAGGCACAGATTGTAGCCATAAAACTCATATTTGGTAAATGACATGGAGACCAACTTCTCATATACTTTAACCATCTCTAGATTACTTTTAATGCCTTATAAAGAGTAGATACTATGTAAATAGTTATACTGTATTTTTTTATTTGTGCTATTTTTATTGTTGTGTTGTTTTTTATTTTACCTAAATGTTTTCAATCCACGGTTGGTTAAATCTGCAGCTATGAATTCTGTGGATATGGAAGGCTCACTATATATATGAGCCTTCCATATATATATATATATATGGTGAGCCTTCCATATCCACAATATATATGTGTGTGTGTGCTGTGTATAGGAGTATGTATTCATATATATAAATGAACAATTTTAGATGAGGAAGTTGAAAACATAAATATACATTAGCGTATGTGTATGTGATAAAAATATTTCCATAGATACTTGTTTGCCCATATACACATGTATATGTGTGATATGTATGCATATTAACATATATGTATTCCATTCCAATTCCAAAATGTCAATCTGAAATTCCCAGTATCATTTTCAGAGATATTATCAACCTGTAATTCTCCAACTCCTGGCTATTCAATCAAAACATTGCTTCTCAATCATAAGTAGAATAGTTTACATTTTGCCAACTCTGTTCAATGAAGACTAACAGATGCATTAACTTTGCTGGTGTCTTTTAGGTATGCTTCTGATGCTGTCTCAGCCCATTCCCAGTTAGAATCAAAATGCTGTGCAGAACCCAGACTTTCTAAAACCTTCCAACAGATATTCCAAGAACTCCCCCATGAGAAGGTAGATGTGGTTTGAGGCAGAAAAGTGGGCAGCTAGGAGGTGATACCATGGGAGAATGAGAAACATACTTAAAAAATCTACTTGAGCCTGGGGTACTGCCTTTGCTTAGCCTAGAGCACATATACACTTTTCAATTAAAAGCTGCATTTTCATTAATCCGAAGCTTGTAATGTGATAGATTAGTTACAGTTTATAATGGGCACCTCAGGTTACGTTGGCATCTTATAGCCAAAAGATAGGTATTAAGTTGTTAAGGCCTAATAGCAGACTACGAAGAATATCTCATAGATCATAAGATGATCCAAAATCCCCAGGAAACTTCTCTTGAGGCTTTTCAGAGGTTTAATATGACATACCTACTTAAAACTATTAAAGTACAATTAGATCTGCTGGGTTAGAGGACCAGTCAGAGTGAAAAGCCTGCGTTCAGCCCTGGAATTTGTGCAGAGCCTTTTCTTGCTCAGAGCTCTACTCAGAACCTACAGTCTTACAATTACGTGAATGCAGTATATGCTGCTCTAAAATGTAAAGGGCCCAACCAAGGGATTTTTTTATGGGTTTGTTTTTTGTTTTGTAATAGGTTGTGTAAGTAGCAACAACTTATCTCCCAATTTGTGGAGATTATCATAACAGCTTTTTAGACTATTACATACTGAGAAATTTCACTGGAGTGGAAGGATCCTAAATTTCTATGGCATTTATGTCTCACCCTTTAGCATGCATGTGTCACATCTTATTTGCTAATTTATTTTCTACTCCCTCCTTCTCAGGTCTAATCAACATGCTACTATCAGTGTAAGAGGTAATCTGTATTACAGTTTGTGTTATGTCAATTAAACTAAGATCTTTGTAACTAATGCAGAGAGAATGAGAGTTGATATAGATCCGCAGCAGTCTATGAAAATGTATTGTTTTCTAGATAAAAGAAACTGTTTCTGGGAGATTTTCTTAATGATGTGAAAAGAGCAATTAACAGATCAATGGTTTTATATTTAGTCATAGAGACCATGCATGTAAAAATACCACACCTGAAACTGCAGCCACAATTGAAATCATTCCCAAGTAAAATTTTACTACAACCCGTGGCCATTCTTAGAAGCTAATAAACATCTGCACAGACCAAACATGTAATTAAATTGATAATGTGATAGATACTATCACCCTCCTTCTTCAAAGTGTATGTGTGTGTGTTCTCAGATTAATTTATTGAATTCTCCCAGCTATGTGGTGCTTTTTAAAGAAATTTATCCTGGTTAAGAAAAAAGACTAATGGGGCTTCCAATTAGTCCTTTTTTTTTTTTAATAATAGCCCCAAGTCCATGGTTTAGGTAGCCAATATGAGTAATCTGCTTGTATCCAATAAGTTAACTCCAATTCAGGAACAAGAGAATTAATGACAGATTCTGTAGACCCAGTGTCCTACCCATGCACAAGACCTATGCCCAGGTTTAATTTATTACCTGATGTTAACAGAAGTGCACTTTGATGGGTGGACCACAGTCATAGAGTAGGTGTCTCAGAAAATATCAACTCAAAACTTGTGTCTACTGGAACATGGTATTTCTATTTTGCCATGATAAAGTTATCTAAGTAAGTGGCCATAGCTCCTAATACAAAATAGAAAATTATTTACAATATATTTTTCATTAATTTCTAATGATCTTATCGCAAGGGAACACTGACTTATTGTCACTTGGGGAGTTCCAGGTAAGTAAACTTGTCTAGATGTTGGACTTTGATTGAAGGCTAAAATATTCCATTATATCAATTGCATCAGATTTATGCCTTCAGATCTAGAAATTATGTATTTGTTTATTTAATAAAGTATCACTTTAATATGTTTTCTAAATATTTTATTGACAAATGTGGTTATTCTGTTACCATCAAAATCTCTGTGGTTTAAGACATTCTGTTACTCTTTTATTCATCCCTGCTTCTAAATGTGGTAATGCCATCCACTTTATTGAAGAAAGTTGAATATAGCAATAACGCCTCTGTTACTTTCAAATGAACATTGAAATTAGAGAGATCTTCTTAATAGCAGCATTTCCTAACATCATCCCAAACTAAAGGTTGCAGCAATCACAGAACTTTATATAGAAGCTGGTCGTTATTTCTCCATGAATGCATTTCTCAATTCTGTAGTAAAGCAATTTTCTTCTGAGTCCTATTGAGTGTATATATTCAGGTTTTTCATAATGAATTACAACTTTTTTATCATCCTAAGCATTTGAGTTTTTTCTCTCATATCAGAGAAGTTTTGAAACTTAACTGCATAGAATAATATTCACTATTGTGTACAGATATAAGTCTATTCACCACACAATTTTTTTGAGCCACTCTCCACTGTTTGAACATATAACATGTAGAATCTGATGTTACCTAGAAAGATAATTTACTCAAAATTTTATATTTTTCCTTCTTATTCCAACATCTTTATAATCCAATTCTATACATTTTCCCATAAGTCTTCATAAACAAAGTACAGATTTTCAACTATTACTGAGAATAAACTGTCTCTTCTTGTGTCACATTTCATACTTAACCCTTACAGCCTCTTAATATATGATTCTCGGTATAGAAGTAATAAGGAGTAGAAGAACTGTATCTTCAGAAGAATGAACATTCTCTTTTAAAGAATTTCCTAATGACAGGTTACAATGTTATTATGTAAAGATAAAAAGAAAGTTGTTTCCTGCACCCATCTGTTTTGCATAAAGGAATACCCAAGACTGGGTAATTTATAAACAGGAGAGGTTTATTTGGCTCACAGTTCTATAGGCTATACCCAAAACATAGTGCCAGTATCTGTTTCTGGCAAGGCCTGAGGAAGGTTACAATCATGGCAGAAGGCAAAAGAGGAGCCATGGCGAGACTGGGAGCAACAGAGAGAAGGGAAAGGTTTCAGACCCTTTCAAACATCCAGATCTCTTGTGAACTCATTACCATGGGAGAGGACCAAGCCATTCATGAGAGATCCACCCCCCATGATCCAACACCTCTTATGAGGTCCCACTTCCAACAGTGGTAGTCATATTTCAATCTGAGATTTGGGGAGTAAAATATTCAAACCTTATAATATTCATTGAAACAGGAGGCCCAGGGTGTCTTGGGGAATCGTAAGTCTCAATTATATTTGAACATCCAAGTCATGAATCCACTTTCCCAAAGAGGTTCTGGTTGTTACTAATAGATGCTGGACCAGTCTTTGGATTATACTGTAGTGCTCAATCACATGAACATACATTATTTTTAGTCACATTTATTTTCTAACTTCAAGAAGTCTACCAAAAATAACTCTGGTTCTTTTAGTGTAATTTGAGCTGAAACTTTCCTTTCTGAACCTGCAATTTTCTTTCTATAAACTCTGCAGTTCAATCATAACATAACCATCCTAGCCGACTACCAGCTGTCATCATTCTAATGGTCACGTACAGCAACCACTTGTTTAGACAAAGCACGCCTCTTCCTCAGGTACCTCATCCTATGCAAGCAGTGATCGTTCATTTCATCAACATACCAGCACATGTCATATTCCCCGTGGACCTTTTTCTCTTGTAAAGAAATTCAATGTGATGTAAAGTCCACTTACTAAAATATAGCACTCTCAGATTTCCATATTTGAGGGTCCATTTTCTGACCTTATTGTATCCATCACTGCTTCATTAATGGTCCTGTCAGAACACCAAAAACAAAGTGTGTGCTGAAGTGGGCTTATAATGTTGAGTGTATTGTGTACTTGTCTTCCTAATCTGTATTTTGATATCACATTTGTCGTTTGAATCAGACATGATGAGAGTATTTACATCTTAAAAATAGCAACTTCTACAAATCAGTGTTTCTCCTTTACTCTATCCATACCAGACAGCCAATTGCTAAACATTCACCATCACCTCACAGCGCTTATATATTTTAAGTAGACAATGTTTAATAGAGTTGATTAAATATGTATTGGATAGCTAAAAGCAAAAAAGTATACCTGTAAATATTCAGAAACCAATAATTGCAAAAATAATTTTCAAACTGAGGTGTCAGGAACTAAAAGAAAGAGGTGTCATTATGAGAACCTAATGGTACAAAGGAATAGTGCAATGAGCTGTGTGTTTAGAGGGCTCACTGCACTGCTAGTGCTTGTATAAACAAGGTGATTGTTTAAATCACAGAAAAGAGGTTGTTTAAACCACAGAAAAAGCAGCCTGGTCCCCACAGGCTGCTGTGAGGAGAGCACCCTGCTTTGGTAGCAGAAAAGCCAGAGTTTGTTTCCCAGTTGGATATGTGAGAGCAGTGTGGCATGGTTTCTTTGCTTTTGGTACCTCTGAGTAAGCCCAGAGATTCTGGTGCTGGGAATGCCACCAGGCATTCATGGTAACTGATCACTAACATTCAAAGAATATTGAATGACAAAGACTTGAATTCAGAAAAATAATAGTCTTTTTCTTTCTTCATATTTTCTGATCTTACTCTAGAATCTCCTGTTAATAGAACCTATTAGAAAGCTGCCTAGTCAAAGGAACTGGGAAATATAATCGATAGGATAAAAGCCTAGAAACACAAATCTGAGTATAAAAGCAAGCTATGGCATTAGGATATAAAAGGCAAGTAAGCACGACTTGGAGCATTTGTATCTTGTAAAAGGAGAGTTTGGAATTTTATACCGAGGCAATTGAAAGTGTGTGAAATTCTTAATAGGCAGGGGAATAAACTAACCAAATAATATTTTAGAAATAATTCTATACTTGAAGGTAGATTTGTCTACTCTTTACTCTGTAGACAGGTCTCCAGAACACCCACCTTGAATCTTAGAACAAGGAAATAAAAAGTACAAAGTGAGAAATGTTGAAAGTATGGCTCCACACACGTATCCAAAGTCCAGGAGATTTGTCCCATGATGGAGAACTTTCCAAGTCTACATGCTTCACCATTGTCTCTGACAGCTCAGTCCTGATAATAGTCTGTTTGACTTCAGAGAGAGTGAAAGATGGTGGAATAGAATTCTCCAGCAATCACCCTCACATAGAAACATGACTGGTCAACTATCCACATGCAAAAATACCTTCACAAAAGCTAATAAAACCAAGTAAGACATCCTAATACCTTCTTGCAGCATAATAATAAGAAATAATGTGTTAAAGAGGGTAAGAAGAGTTTTACATTATCTGCATTACCCCCACTTTAGGTAGCACAGCACAAACACAGAAAAAAATCATTTGGGGGGAAAGAGAAAAAAGTGAGCATAGGTCTTTGCATGTTCCCAATACTGGGCCCTCCAAAGTGAAAACCAGCACTAGCAAAACTTCCAAAGACTTACATTCCATGTTGGTATCCAAAGACTGAGCCTCTAGACTCACTTCAGTGCCAGGAAGGACCACACAGCAGCAGGATTCAGGCATGAATTGCAAATTTAATATCTGGCTTGCACCACTGCTGGTTCAACTTCTGTGGCTCCAGGCTTGGGAAAACACTCAGCAACATATAGTCCTCACCAATATCTGTCTTAAGGAACACTCTAGCACTGTGCCTTCCATAGCAAGCCCTAGGCTGCTTTCAATTCTGTACTAACTGTAGCTGTCCCACGCATCTGTCATGCGCTAGCACTATGCCTGGCACAGGACTTTCCCACAATATAGTCTGTGAAGTCTGGAGTAAGTACCTACCTTTCCAAATGGGCAAATATAGACACGTGGCCTCAAGGATGAAGAACAATCAGGAAAACATGTTATCAACAAATGGACAAAAGTGAGGTAATAATAACTGACCCTGAAGAAATAAGGATGCATAATCTGCTTGAGAAAAGAATTTAAAATAGCTGTCTAAAGAAAGTTTAGCAAACGTCAAGGAAAAGACAATTCAAGAAAATAAGAAAAACAGTAAATGACTAAAATTAGAAATTTAATAGACAAATTGAAATTTTGAAAATATCAGAGTCCTGGAGCTAGAGAAAAAAACTAAAAACTGAATGAAATGAAAAATAAGATACTATCAGCAGCAGATTTGATCCAGCAGAAGAAAAAATCTGTAAACTTGAAGATAAGTTATTTGAAAATATATAGTCAGAGAAGTGAAAAAAGAAAAAAGGTCTGTGGAATTTATGCTTTAAGGAGGTTCTATTTTGATGTATTTTGAGGATTTGTTTCAAGATTTAGAGCTTCTTTAGTGATTCTTGTAGTACTGGCTTGGTAGTGGCGTATTCACTCAGTATTTGACTGAAAAAGGCTGTGTTTTTCCTTCCTTTATGAAGCTTAGTTTCACTAGATACAAAATTCTTGGCTGATAATTGTTTTGTTAAGTAGGCTGAAAATAGAGCCCCAATCCCTTCTAGTTTGTAGGATTTCTGCTAAGAAATCTGCTGTTAATTTGATAGGTTTACCTTTATAGGTTACCACTTGGTTTTGCCTTACAACTCTTACCATTCTTCCCTTTGTCTTGACTTTAGATAACCTGATGACTATGTGCCTAGTTGATAAAATATTTGTGATGAATTTCCCAGTATTCTTTGAGCTTCTAGTATTGGATGTGTACATTTCTAGCAAGGCCAGAAAAGTTTTTCTCAATTATTCCCCCAAATATGTTTTCCATGCCTTTAGATTTCTCTTTCAGGAATGCCAACTATTTTTAGGTTTGGTCATTTAACATAATCCCAAACTTCTCAAAGTTGTTGTTCATTTTTTAAAAATTCTTTTTTGTCTTTGTTGGATTGGGTTATTTTGAAAACATCGTCTTTGAGCTCCAAAGATTTTTCTTCTGCTTGTTTGATTCTATTGCTGAGACTTCGCAGCACATTTTGCATTTCTATAAACTCCCCCCCAAAAAAGGTAATGAAAAGGAATTGAGAAAGCTTACAGAATTTATGAGACAGGTAAAAAGAGCAAATGATTGAGTTATACAAGTTAGAGAAAGCAAAAAAGATGAAAAAGAGAAAACTTATTTTTAAAGCATAAAAAATAGTAACAAAACTTTCCAAACCTGGAAAAAGATGCAAATATCCGAGTATGGGAACATCAAAATCTAAAATTAGATTCCATCCAAATGAGACCACTCCATGATACATTAGAATCAAATATATTTGTTATGGTTTGACTGTGTCCCCACTGAAATCTCAATTTGAATTATGCCTCCCAGAATTCCCCCATGTTGTGTGGGGAGGGACACATGGAAAGGTAACTGAATCATGGGGGTCAGTCTTTTCCATGCTGGTCTTGTGATAGTTAATGAGTCTCGCCAGATGTGATGGTTTTATCAGGGGTTTCCACTTTTGCTTCTTCCTCATTTTCTCTTACCACCACCATGTAAGAAGTGCCTTTCACCCCCCTGCCATAATTCTGAGGCCTCCCCAGCCATGTGGAACTATAAGTCCACTTAAACCTCTTTTTCTTTTGAGTCCCAGGTATATCTTTCATCAGATCCACTGAGAGCTTGCACCGTGTGCCTGGAAAAGCCACAGACACTCAACACCAGCCCATGAAAGCAGCTGGGAGGGAGGCTGTACCCTGCAAAGCCACAGGGACCAAGCTGTCCAAGACCATGGGAACCCACCTCTTACATCAGTCTGACCTGGATGTGAGACCTGATTCAAAGGAGGTCATTTTGGAACTTTAAAATTTGACTTCCTCACTGGATTTGGAACTTGCATAGACCCTGTAACCTCTTTGTTTTGGCCAATTTCTCTTACCTGAAATGACTGTATTTACCCAATACCTGTACTCTGTTGTGTCTAGGAAGCAACTAGTTTGCTTTTGATTCTACAGGCTTATAGGCAAAAGGGACTTGACTTGTCTCAAATGCATTTTTGGGCTATGGACTTTTGAGCTAATGCTGAAATGATTTAAGACTTTAAGAGACTGTTGGGAAGACATGATTGATTTTGAAATGTGATGACATGAGATTTGGAGGGGTCAGGGCCGAATGATATGGTCTGTGTCCCCACTGAAATTTCAACTTAAATCGTATCTCCCAGAATTCCCACATGTTGTGGGAGGGGACACAGGGTGAGGTAATTGAGCCATGGGGACAGGTCTTTCCAATGTTATTTTTGTGACAGTGAATAAGTCTCACAGGATTTGTTGGGTTTATCAAGGGTTTCCACTTTTGCTTCTTTCTCTTTTTCTCTTGCTCCCACCATGTAAGAAGTGCCTTTCACCTCCTGCCACTATTCTGAGGCCTCCCCAGTCATGAGGAACTGTGAGTCCAATTAAATCTCTTTTTCTTCCCAGTGTTGAGTATGTCTTTATTAGCAGCATGAAAATGGACTAATATAATATTATAATCAAAAAAGATAAAGAGAGGACCTTGTAAGCAGCAAGAGAAAAGAAGCAAATAACATATAAGGAATTTTTAATAGAGCTAGCTGTAGATTTCTCAGCAGATACCTTACAGGGAAAGAGAGATTAGGATGATATGTTTAAAGTGCTGAAGGACAAGAAACTGCCAATGAAGAATATTATACCTAGCAAAGGTATCCTTCAGAAATAGTGAGAAAAGCCTTTCCCAGATAAACAAAAGCTGAAGAGTTCATTACCACCAGACGTATCTTACCTGTCTTATCAGAAATACGAGAATTTTTCAAACTAAGATAAATATGATTATTAATTCATTAATATCTGAATGTATAAAAGTATAAAACTTACTGGTAAAAGTAGGTACTCAAACTTAGAATACTCTAATACCATAATGGTTGTGCATGAAAACCTATGTCTTTAGTATGCAGGTCAAAAGACAAAACTATCAAAAATAATGGCTATAGTAATTTGTTAAAATATGTAAATTGTAATGTCAAACATTTAAAATGTGTGTTGGGGGAATTAAGTGAAATTATAGAGAAAGAGTGTGTGTGTGGGGGGGGGGTGTGGATGCGAGCACTCAGTTAAGTTGCTATCAGCTTAGAAAAACCTGTTATAAATGTTTTTGTAAGCCTCATGGTAACCATCAAGCAAATACCTACAGCAAATACACTAAACATAAAAAGCAAAAAATGAAATCACGTCACTAGAGATAACCACTTAGCCACCAAGGAGGACATCTAGAAAGAAAGAAAAAAAAAGGAATTTATAATATGACTAGAAAACAACCAAATTATTGTAGTAATTAATAGTAGTAATTAGTCATTAGCTTGAATGCAAACCAATAGATTAATCAAAATATAAAGAATGGCTACATAGATTGAAGGAAAACAAAAAGCCCACACCAACTATCTGCTTCCTACAAGAGACCAACTTCACCTGTAAGTACATACATAAACTTGAAGGTATTAAAAAAACATATGCTATGAAAAAATGAGAGTAGCAGTACCTATACTTATCTCAGGTAAAATAGACTTTATTTCAAACTACAAAAAAGAGACATATGAGGCCATAATATAATAATAAAGAGGTCACCTCACCATGAGGGTTCAACAATTTTAAATATATATGCACTCAATATTGGAGGCCCTAAATATATGAAGCAAATATTAATAGATCTGAAGGGAGAGATAGACTGCAATATAATAATAGAATGTTTAACACCCCTTTTTACAGCAATAGACTATCCTGACAAGAAATCAATAGGCAAACATCAGCTTTAATCTACACTCTAAATTAAAGGTACCTAATAGACATATGCAGAACATTCAATCCAATAGCTGCAAAATATACATCCTTCTTAACTACACATGAAACATCCAGGATATATCATATGTTAGACCACAAAATAAGTTTCAACAAATTTAAGAAAACTGAAGTCACATCAAGTAACTTTCCTAACCACAAAGTTATAGAACTAGAAATTAGTAATAGGCAAAACTTCAAAAATGCACAAATACATGGAAAGAAAACAGCATGCTCCAAAATAACCAATGGCTCAATGACAAAATTAAAAGAAAAATAAAAATATTTCCTGGGAAAAAAAAATGAAAACACAATATACCAAAACCTATCAATAGAGCAAAAGCAGTTCTGTGAGAGAAGCTTACAGCATAAAAACCTACATCAAACAAGGAGATTGCAAATAACCCAACATTGCAAAAGATAAGCCAACAATATGTTCATACTCTCTTGTTTATTCTGGCATTATTCACTATAGCCAAGAAATGAAATCAACCTAGGTGTCCACCAATGGATGAAAGAATAAATAAAATGTTATGCATATGTATGTAATATAATACTATTCAGCCACAAACAAGAAGGAAATTCTGTGGTTTGCAACAACATAGAAGAACATGAAGCACATTATGTTAAGTAACTAAGCCAGGAACAGAAAGACAAATACTGCACAATCTCACTCATATGTGGAATCTATAGATATTGATCTCATAGAAGTAAACCATAAGCTGATGATAAGGAGTAGATAGGATAGTTGGAGAATATGTGGTTGGAAAAAGGGGGTCAGAAATTTCAGCTATGTAGGAAAAAATAAGATCAAGGGTTCTATTGTACAACATGGCCAACTATATAGTTAATAATATATTCTTGAAAAATGCTAAGAGAATGGATGTTAAGTGTTCTCACTATGAAAATATAACAGTGTGAGCTAATGTTAATTATATTTAGTCATTTTATAATGTGTGTGTGTGTGTGTGTGTGTAGTTGACTTTTGAACAGCATGGGTTTAAACTGTGTGGGTCCAATTATATTCAGATATTCTTCCAATTCTCTCATCCCTGAGAAAGCAAGACCAATACCTCCCTTTCTCCTCAGCCTATTCAATGTGAAGATAATGAGAATAAAGACCCTTTATAATAATCTATTTGTACTTAATAAACAATAAATAAAATTTCTCTTCCTTTCAATTTTCTTAGTAACATTTTCTTTTCTCTAGATTATTTCATTGTAAGAGTATTTTAAAAAACAAATGTACAAGATATGTGTTGATCAATTGTTTGTTATGAGTAAGGCTTCCAGTTAACAGTTGACTATTAGTTGTTAAGTTTTGGGGGAGTTCAAATTTGTACATGAGTCTTTGTTTGTGTAGGGTTTACTGCTTCTAACCCCCATGTTGTTCAATAGTCTGTTGAGCTCAAGACATTTTGTACCTGGTAAATACATACATATTTATCTATCAATTAAATATTTAAGTATATTTTTTAAAGTAAAATCACTTAACATTAATGTGAAAAATAAATAAGAAATAAGATAGAATTAATGGAAAATGAAGTAATTATAAGTTTGTTGCAATAACTTAGGAGAGAAATTTTGAGGACTGTAACAGTGCCAGTGTGCTGAACAGACAGGGTAGTCTGCAAAGCTTCCTGGGACATCAAAGTTTATTTGTTTTCATCCCATTTAGGTAACAGTTTTAATAAGTGCTAGATTTCCAACTTTGAAACTGTTGTATTTAGAATGCAAAAAAAGTATATGTTCTTAATATTCAATAGCCAACTTTGTACAGAGTATTTTTAAGTGTGCTTTAAATAGAAGTTCAATTTGGAATAGAAAACTATAGCATTTCAAGTCAAAATGCCACTATTTCATTTCTACATAGTTAAGTTGAAAATAAAATTTTAAGTCAATTATTTAGTAATAAACATCTAGGTTTAGTATTTTTATAGTTTCATAGTAATGACTATATTTAGATCCAATGCAATTTTTTTTCATTTAGTTTTCATTTTAAGAATAAATATAACAGGCCTTAACATGTGAAGTCTTGATTACTCAGAGATCAGTATTCTGGAATTTTTATATAATCTAATCAGCATCAAATATATAATTAAGGATGTTGATACAATTCAGAGAATAAATGTGCACTATGTGAAGAAATTTTTATTGATAAGTTAATATACAAGACACTCTTCAGCTTATACACTACTATGGCTCAGAAAGCCAGAGAGTTAACAGCAATCCAACAGAAATATAGGAATAACGATGGCAAAGGCTGGTCTCATTATAGATAGCCAACTAGTCAAATGAAATATGGTCTTAAAAATTAGTGGTTTGGATACTATTCAGGTTAATAATTGGCCTCCTGAGTTCCAGACTAATAAGTAGAAGATAAAATCAAGTATCCTAGGCAGCAGTTCAATTTTGAAAATTAGAAGAACATGCCAAGGCAGAAATCCAATGCTATAAATGGATTTAGTCTTGGGAGGGGTATACTTTGAAGCACTACAACTGGGCATCACATAAGTTTTTGTTTATTCATCTGATTTAATCAAATTATGGTTCTCATTAAAGCAAAGGATATGCCAAGGACTGGCTTCTGGTTTCCTGATCTATTATGAGTAACCTTAGCCATCTGTACTTCTCCATGTAAGGCTAAGAGAGTCTGTTGATACACGCACAGTTCCTGATAGAACTGATTGATAACACAAACTAAACTGGACCAACAGCTTGCACTTTGCAAAAATACTGCCACAAAGATAAAGAAAAACAAAGACTAAACAAAATATAGATACCTAACAATACCCAAAAATTCTAAAAATACTGAAGACATAACAGTTACAGGACTAGATTTAACCAATGATTATTCAGTTATTTAGAGAAAAAGAATACTTAATTTATTATACATGTATACATGGCAAAAGCAGTGAATATAGTAGTAAGTCTGAATAAACTCATAACATAAGATGTATTGAAAAATGTTAAGGCATTAAAACTCAAATCATTCATTAGAAAGTGTAAATCATCATCAAATTTTACCATGGAGTATAAGTAACATTAAAATAAAAAAGGGAAAAATGTGGATTTACACTCTTTAATAAACAGCGACTCTAAGTTTGAAACAAAATAATTGAGGTGTATGCTTTCAAAAATATACCCTCTGAGCTTATTAACATAACAATAAAAGTGGGTCTCTTTATGGCTGTTTCAACTTGTTGCTAAATAGAGATAAACATCCAAAAGCAATGACAAAGCAATTTAATCTTTTACAACAGTCTTTCAAAAAGTGTAGAGGTGCTGCAATTCATAACACGTTGGAGAAGTTTCTCTAACAGCTTGCCACCCAATTATCCCTCCAAAGCCTGGAGCACTAAATGCTGCGCATATCCCCACATCCCTTGCTCAAACCTGCCCCCTCCCTCACTTACCTAAATTCAGCCCAAATATACCACTTTTAATTGGCACTTCCAAATTCTACTTTCTGTGTATAGTCTTTCCTTCTACCAGATACAATGCTCTAAATTTCTTAATTTAAAATAGACACAATGAGTTTGAGTTCCATTTAGTTATCTCCTTCGACCTTTACTCTGACATAAACCTTTTGGTCCAGTAACGACATGATATGGTTTCGCTTTTGTCTTCACCCAATCCCACCTTGAATTGTTATAATTCCCACATGTCAAGGGCAGGACCACATGGAGAGTAATCTAACCATGGGAAGTGTTCTCCCCATACTGTTCTCTCATGGGAGTCAGTGACTTTCATGATATCTAATGGTTTTATAAGGGCTCCCCTTTGCTGTGGTACTGCATTGTGTCTCTCATGTTGCCCTGTAAACAGGTGCCTTACACCATGATTATAAGCTTCGTGAGGCCTCCCCAGCCATGTGAAACTATAAGTCAATTAAACCTCTTTCTCTATAGATTATCCAGTTCTTAGGCATTTCTGCATAGCAACATGAGAATGAACTAATACACTAAATCGGTACTTGAGGTAGTGGGGCACTTCATAAGGATACCCTAAAATTTGGAAGTGACTTTGGAACTCAGTAATAAACAGAGGTTGAAGCAGTTTGGAGGGCTCAGAAGCAGACAGGAAAATGTGGGAAACTTTGGAACTTCCAAAGACTTGGAGGGCTCAGAAGACAGGCAGATGCTGGAAATTTCCAAACTTTTTAGAGACCTGTTGACAGCTTCTACTCAAATGCTGATAGTGATATGGACAATGAGGTCTGGGCTGAGATGGCCTCAGACATAGATAAGGAACTTGTTGGGAACTGAGCTAAGGTGACTCTTGGCTATGATTTAACAAAGAGACTGGCAGCATGTTGCCTCTGTCTTAGAGATCTGTGGAAATTTCTACTCTAGAGAGATTATTTAGGGTATCTGGCACAAGGCATTTCTAAGTGACAAAGTGTTCAAGAGGAACAGAGCATAAATTTTGAGACTTTAAGCCTGATAATACAATTGAAAATTTAAAAAATTAAAAACAAAATACATTTTCGGCAGGGAAACCTAAGCCCCCTGCAGAATTTTGCATAAAAACTATAGAAGCCAAATGTTAATCATTAAGACAATGGGAAAAACATCTCCAAGGCATGTCAGAAACCTTCATGGAAGCTCCTCCTACCCACATGTCCAAAGGCCTGGGGACAAAACTTGGTTTCCTGGGCCCAGTCTCAGGCTCCCCGGTTCTGTGCAGCCTCCAGACATGGTACCCTGTGTCCTAGAGGCTTCAGTTCCATCCTTGTGGGTGCAAGGCCCAAGCCTTGGCAGCTCTCCATGTGATATGGTGCCTGTGGGTACACAGAAGTCACAAATGGAGGTTTGGGAGCGTCTGCCTAGATTTTAGAAAAAATACAAAAATACCTGGATGTCCAGGAAGAACTGTGCTGCAGGGGCAGAGCCCTCAGGTGAACCTCTGCTAAGCAGTGCAGGCCAGAAATGTGGGGTTGGAGCCACCACACATATTCCCCACTGGAGCACTACATAGTGGGAGCTCTGAGAACAGGTCCACTGTCCTCCAAACCTTAGAATATAACATCCACTAACAGCTTGCACTGTGCACCTGGTAAAGCTGCAGGCACTAGGAAGTGCCCTAGTGGGACCTTGGGGGTTCACCCTCAACTTTTCCCTTCCCACCTGCCCTAGAAGAGGTTCTCCATGTGTAGCTTTAGCCCCCTGCAGCAGACTTTTGCCTCAACATCCACATATCCTCTAAATATAGGTAGAGGTTTCCAACCCTAATTGTTTGTCTTACGCACACCCACAGAACCACCACCACATGGAAGCCACCAAGGATTGGGGACTGCACCCTCTAAGCAATGGCCTGAAATGTACCTTGGCTCCTCTTAGCCATGGCAGTAGTGGCTAGATGCAGGAGTGTTAAGTCCTTAGGCTGCACACAAAGGGGGTCCCACAATGTTACACATACAACACTTTTGCCTCCTAGGCCTCCAGGTCTGTGATGGGAGGGGCTGCCATAAAGGTTTCTGAATATGTCCTGAGATATTTTCCCATCTCCCGGGTCATTGCCATTTTGCTTCTCATTACTTATATACATTTATGTATATGGCATACATTTCTTCTATAGAAAATGGATTTCTCCTATCACATCATCAGGCTAAAATTGTGTAAACTTTTGTGCCTTACTTCCATTTTAAACTTGAAGTTCCAGTTCCAAATCATATCTCTGTGATATGTATAACTGAATGCTTTTAACAGCATCCAAGTCACTTCGTTAGTGCTCTAATGCTTAAAATTTTCTTCCACCAATTCACTGCATTAGTCAAGTCCTCCTGCCCCTATGAAGAAAACCGCAGACTGGGTAATTTATAAAGAAAAGAGAATTTATTGAGACATAGTGCCAACAGGGCTAGGGACACCTCAGGAAACTTACAATTATGATACAAGGGAAAGAAAAGCCATTCTTCTTAACCTTGTGGAAGCAAGAAGAATAAAAACTAAGTGAAGGGGAAACCCCTTATAAAACCATTAGATCTTGTGAAAACATACTATCATAATAATACCATATTCATTTGCCTCCCACTCAGTCCCCACCTGTGACATGTGGGAATTATAAAAAATACAGTTCAATATGAGATTTGGGTTGGGACACAACAAAAGCATGTCAAGTCCCAAAAGGTCTAAAGTAGGGAGGCCAAAAATGCAGTCTTCAGTCTGTGGCCAAAGACCTGAGAGTCCCTGGCAAACCACTGGTGTGAGTCTAAGAATCCAAAGCCAAAAACTTTGAGCCCAAAGTTCAAGAGCAAGAGCATCTAGTCATGGAAGAATAATGATAGCTTGAAGACTTAACTAAGTCTTCTCTTTCCAAGTTCTTCTCCTGGCTTTATCTCTAGCTGCGCTGGCCTGCCAATTAAATGGTATACATCTAGTTTAGGGTAAGTCTGTCTCTCCCAGTCCACTCACTCACACGTTAATCTCTCTGGCAACACCCTCATAGACAAAGCCAGGAACAGTACTTTGCATCCTTCAATCCAATCAAGTGCCATACACCACAGTAACCCTCAAAGTCCATCTCTTGTAAACTCCAACCCATACATGTCCCTCCTAAATTACACACGATCTTCAAATAAAGACAATAATAGGTTAATTGTTAAGCTTAAGTAACATGGCCACTATTTGTACAACTGGAGTAGACTTCCCTTTACCCAAATGCTATTACATAAAATTAACAACACTCAATTTGATATAAAGTCAATAAATACCTTGTGTCATATGATAAAAAAAAATGGAAACAAAATTAAGATATTTTCTTAGTACAACTGTATACATGCACAACATACAAGTGTATATATCACAACTACAATAATTGTTTCTGCAACTGGTCACACGGTCATAGCTATATTGGTGGCTACCTTCTTCCTGCTACCCATTCTGCATTTTCTTTTGCCTTCAGCAAAAACCTCTTCTGATTCTGTTTTT